>JANHFX010014588.1:116468-140240 GCA_027560015.1 Chloroceryle amazona
AAAATATATAGCTAAAGATAATGCTATCAACTCTGTGTGCTGGTAGTCTGGTATAAATCTTACCCCATGCAATGGAGCAAACTGTCAGGACACTGCATGCTATTGTAGAGATACAGATCTACTTCAACTTCCACCTTATCCCCAAAGCTCATTACCACGAAATTGCAAATGCTGTGTAGGTCCTTATGCATGGTGGATAATCTTTGAATAATATTATTAATGTGTTGATATTAATAATATTGGCATATGGTCAGAAACACCTGGTTGCAAAAATCATGTGCTTTCCTTCTGAAGGCAAAAGATAAAAGTCAACTTTTGAAAGGGGAGCAGGACAACTTGAATGGAATGCTGATCTGCTTTCATAGAGTGCCAAATTTACCTAATATCAACTCCAGGGTTTCACTAAATATCATCCAGTCCCACTTCTAAGGGCATCTCTACCTCTTCTTGGAGAATCTTCTCCATTTATGTTGCAGTCAATAAAAATTAATTAATCCTATTTCATATGCATAGCTTGTTCTACATCTCACTAAATCAATGTAATATTCAACTAATTTTATTAATTTCAGTAGGCTTTGATGTCATCCTATCATTTATTCATTTAAGACTAACATTCATAGGTACCAAAGATCTAAAATGTGCTTACACTGTAATGCTGCTACAAAAGATGTATAAAGGCATCTCAGGAAGCTGACATGTTTAAGTCAGACTGGAGACACCCCTGTTTACTCATGAATTTAAAATGTGAGAGAACACTGGTCACTGAAGAAAGAGCTGCAGAAGGCCAGGGGACAGTACAGACTCCTGATAGTGATATAAAAATTTTTGCGTTGTATAGAATTTTCTGTTGGTCACTCCTGTATTGTCCTCTACAAGATGATAACTTAGTATTTGGCAGCGAGAGGTACTTCTTTACATAACTCACAAACTATGCTTCATATAGTTTTAATTCCTACATTTCTAATGCATTCATAAAAGAACTCTTCAACACATATCAAAGGTAATGAGCTGATGCAAAAGCACACTGTATCAGCAGAATGTGCTGACATTTCACTACTACTACACGCTGCAGGTAAGCAAAGCTGAGTTTAACTTTTCAAACATCTCCTCTATTGACTTTCAGGGTTTGATTCAGCTGCCCAGACACAAGCACCTAATGCCATGTGAGATACCATAGAGACTCCAAAGCATCCACCTGACACCCTTCAGATGTGATGCAGAATTTGGGATGTACACCCTTCAGGAGTGGCAGCTGAAGGGAAGCCATGATAACTTAAGGTATCTCAAAAAGCACTAGATACCTATGGCTGGTAACTGAATCCCACCTCTTGTGATTTTAGCAATATGTTTACTAGAAGAACATTCTTGGGACATAGTGTGAGCTGTCATAGGCTACTGCATTACACTCTTATAAACTGAGCATACTCCTCCATTAATCTATTTAAATTTTTATCTCCCCACAGTTCAGAACGGGAGGTGGCTCCAGAACTTTAACTGCTCTTTCTGATACTCACAGATGTTGTTCATGTTGCCAGCCTTACTCATGGATGATTAAACCCATTTGTTTTAATGCCAACATTATCTTCTAGCTTCAGTAGCACTCGTGTTTTTCCGCCCTTGATGGGTGTACAGAGAGAAGCCACATACGCTTAAAGCATAGTGTTCGCCAGGCTAAATAATGCTAGGCTTTAACAATGCTTTTTGTGATGACATTACTAGTCTTTATCACTACTGGAAACACTGTGTCTGAATCAAAAGTCACTTTGGTGAATCAGAGTCATCCTGTTGTTAACTAGCAGACTCCAGCCTTTCTACTCCCTTTATCTTTTTTAGTGGGTGAGCTTCCAGAGGACAGTATATTTGTCTTTTTATTAGTCCTAATTTATACCATGTTGTTTTATTTAATTTCTTTCTCTTCCTTCTTATAATATCCATCTAGGTTAGCTTTTTACCACCATTCAATATAGCTTCTCTTTGATAAAGCATGAGCTCTCAGCTTCATTCTTGGTCACTGCAACTCTCCATTCTTTGACATAACCAAGGAGGGTCTTTGTTAGTTTAGAATGTACATCCTGGGTCAAGAAGAAAACAGGGTCACTTTCTGTTGAAAGATATGAGCAAGAAAGGAGCAGGAAAAAGCAGATGAAAACAGCTGATTATCTGCAGACAGACAATCTAGTTTCTTATATTTGGTATTTAAATATGGTATCTAGAGCAAGCTATTGTGAACAGCATTTAGACTGGGCAAGAAACAATGCTAAAAGCAATGACACAATGTCATAACAATGGCACTACCGTGGCCTTACATGTACTCCAGTATATAAAGACATACATACAATAAACTGACCTTCCATTGTAAGAAACTTCTATTTCTGTTACTGTTTTCCAAGGAGCTGATGCATAATAATGGATTTTCCCTCAGAATGAGGCTAATTCCAAAACAGCCATCTTCATCAAGACTAGAAGATTAAAAATACTGTGGGGAAGCAGATCCAGTATCACAAGTCCCCTTTTCCAGCAGATGGCATTAGTAGTTGTCTGCTGTTTAGTTCCAAGGAAGGCAGAGATCTTGACAGAAGAATCTCAGAACCTGAGTTCTTGATGCCTCTTACTGGCTTTGCAGCTTTTATACACCCTCCCTTGACCTTTAATCTTCCCTCCAAATTATTTTCTCTCTTCTTTCATCTGGATCTAGAAATATTAACCTGTGGACATCTATGTTTCAGTAAAAAGCTAATTATTCAAAATAATTATTGTTATATTGTACCCTGAATCATTTGAAGCCTCAACTCAGTTCCAGGGAATGTGATGGAGCAAATAATCCTGAAAACCACTTCCACACATCTGAAGGTCAAGAAGGTGATTGGGATTAGTCAGCATGCATTTCTGAAGAAGAAATCCCTGACAAAACTGATAGTCTTTGATCATCAGATGACTGACTTGGTGGGTAAAAGGGCAGCAGTGGAGGAGCACAGTGGATGATGTTCATCCTGACTCCCATATGGCTTTCAGTGGTGTCTCCCACAATGTCCTCACAGAGAAACTGATGAAGTACAGGCTAGATAAGTAAATGGTGAAATGAATAGAAAACTTGCTGAACTGCTGGGCTCAAATGTTTCTGATCATTGGCATGAAGTTCATCTGGAGGCAAACGACCAGTAGTGTACCCCATGGATGGATGCTGAGGCTAATAGTGTTTTTCACCTTCATGAATGAGCTGGAAGATGGGACAGAGTTCACCCCCCGGCAAGCTTAGAGATAATACAAAACTGGAAGGAGAGTTTAATAGAGAAGATAGTTGTGCGGTCATTCAGGGACCTCCACATGCCAGAGCATGGGCAAAGAGGACTTTTATGGAGTTGAACAAAGGGAAACACAAAGTCCTGTCCCTTGGGAGGAATAACCTCATTACAATCTGGATGACCAGCTGGAAAGCAGCAGAAAAGGATGTGAAGGACCTGGTGGACACCAAGTTTAACGTAATCCAGCAATACACCCTTGCAGTAAAGGCCAACAGCATCCTGAGCTGCGCTAGGAAGAGAACTGTCAGCAGGTGGAGGGAGGTGATTCTTCCCCTGTGCTCAGCACTGGTGAGGGCAGATCTGGAGTGCTACTTGTAGTGCTGGGCTCCCAATTATGAGACATGAACACACTGGAGCAAGTCAGCAAAGGGCCACAAAGATGTTAAGATACTGGACCATCTGCAATACAAGGACAGCTGAAGAAGTGAATGTTCAGAAGGATCTGAAAAAAAAAATAAAATTATGTGTATAAATACCTGATGAGACGGTGTACACAAGATAAAGCCAGTCTTCTCAGTGGTATCCAGGGAAAGGACAAGAGACAATGGGCATAAACTGAAATACAGTTTGAAAACATAAGAAAAAAGCTTTTATACTGTAAGGGTGACTGCACAAAGGAAGAGGTTGTCCAGAGAGGTTTTGGAGCCTCTACCCTTGGATATATTAAAAACTTAACTGGACATGGCCCTGATTAACTTGCTCAGGCTGACCCTTCTTTGAGCTGGAGGGGTCGGACTAGACAAACTCCAGAGGTGCCTTCCAACCTCAATCATTCTGTGATTCTGTCAACCCTGGAAAGTAAACTGAAAGCTAAACAAGGATCAACTTCTGACCTGATTTTGCTAAACCATACAAATTTTATGGCTAGACTTCCCTGAACTAATGTAGTATCTCTCTGTCAAAAGTCTGCATCTTTCACTTCCCCCATACTGATAAACCTCTCTTTGGAAGGATCAAGCCCCTCTGGTTTCTATGTGCCCTTCTGTTCATCTCTCACAGACTCTTTTAAATGCAGATGTTGAAGACTATTCTGTGCATCTGAAGCATTGACATACCTCACTGCTCAGCTGCGACTAGCTCTCGCTATCAGCTTGGAGGTGACCCAACCTCATTGAATCCCTCCTGGCTGCCAGGGCTGTTTGTTCCTTCCCTGAATAACCTGCCCAGTACTGCCAGTGTACATAGCGTTTGATCAAGGTCACCTTTCCTTGACAGGAATCATTTCATTTCCTTCCCTTCCCCTCCACCAGTAAGGCTAGAGGGGCCAGTACAAAAGCCACTGGAGAAGAGTCCAGATGAATTAAATGGACCCTTAGGTGTCTCACTGGTTGCAATCAAGAAAACAATTAACACACGTCTAAAATAAAAAATTTGGGATTAACCTCTTCTAATTTCAGATGCAGCTTCTAGGTCAAGGTAGGTCTCTAGGCTCCATCTATTGTAAATGGGGTAGAGCAGCACCTTCACAAGAGGATGCAATTCATCTCTGAGACAGGAGGCAGAAGTTGCTAGATGAAGAAGCCTTCCCTTCCCCCTTCACTCTATTACTCCTAAACAAGAATTTCAGGCAGCAAGTCAGGTGAGCTGAACACCATGCCGTTTCCTACACATTATCTTTGTCCATTTCCACATTGATATTATTGCTCTTCTCCTTTCCTCAGCCAAATGCAAGTCCATTTGAATTTGCTTCCTCTATGTCTCCTGACTTAGTAAATCAAACCCATTGTAAGGCACAAAAGCAAAGGCTTTCTTCAAATCCAAATAAATTATGTTCAGTGTCTCAGGATTGCCTCTCAATCTGCTAGTGCATATAATGCATTTAAATGAAAAGTATGCATATGAATGGTGATTGCTTCTTATTGAAACGCACATCTCTAAACACCCTGTAATCTTGTTCCTTACCAGTGTCTCCCAGAAATTATTCCAGCATAAAAGGCTTTCTTCTTCATCCTCAAACCGGTTTTAAAGCCATACAACACAAACTGTTACTCAAGCTCTTATATTGTCATTGTATTTATTATTTATTCCCTTTGCTCACACAGACAGTTTTAAGTGTTTTCCAAATGTAGAAGAGAAATTCTTGAGACTTAAATTTGGTCACAGATTAGAAAAACAAGCAATATATGAAAGACAGAAAAGAGTCTCCTGATACTATTGTCAAAAATGAGCAATTATTTAGAGACCTCATCTGATGCTTATTGCCAAGAGTAGGAGACTTCTTTTTGCAATGATTTTTTTGCAGCATGAACTCTTTTCCCATCAGGCAGTCCCCCAGAACCATCTGATCTCCTAAATGAGCAAAGTAAATGAGTTGTTGTTTCTCTGCCTATGTCTTACGCAGTCTGATCCACCGATTAAAACCCCAACTGACTCAAAGAGGCATTAAATCTGGACACATTGTACCTGAAAAATATATAAAGGCTTTCCTAGAAGATTTTGATCATACCTAGGGATATATTTTTACTGAGTCTCAACTGTTGTCAAATCGCATTTCTTCCAATTTGCCTAACACTGTGACCAGCAGTAAATTTCACAATCCTACCAAAGTGACTTAAAAACCTGAACTTTATTTCCCAGTTGACTCAGGTATTCCAGAACTCGAATCACACTGAAAATCTCCTACCTGTCTAAATCCCTTTTGAAAACTGACTACTTCATAGCCCTTTCCCAAGGAAATCTACACTCTCAGTCTTAAGTTACAGCTCTGACTATTTATTTCCTTTCAAGTAACAAGAGATTTTTTTATTTTTTTTTCAGAAAATGGGGATTTCATCACCAGAAAAAAAAAAAAAAAAAAAGAGACCTTCTAGAATAGAATATGGTATTTAAAATAGCCCACTTGCAGTATGATTCTTGCATGAACAGGTGATGAAAGAAATGCATTTCTTCCTGCCAAAACTAACAGCTGTATTATTAAAAATATTGATAGGATTGTGCAAAAATCCAGTCAGATTACTATTGAGAAAAAATACCTCATCTGCTGCTTCTTTTTAATACAGTAGCAAATATACTGCCTGGTTTGGCTTCATGCCAAGATTAATTTTAAATTGGACCTCATGAAATATTTATGAGGTCCAATTTAATGGGATTGCTTTCCCTGGCATTAAGCCTGTGTGGATAGCATCTTAAACACTGATGTTTTTAACAGAACATCAAGACGCACACAAAAATATCCTTGGGTATTAATAGGCTTATTAATAAATTGTTTAACACTAGGACAGTATATTTCAGAAGTATTTTGACAGGCCCTTTGTAGTGAATCTTTTTACCTGCTTTTCTCTAAGCTTGCACTTTGCACTCTGTCAAACAAATGCTGCTTAGCATTTAGCAAAATGGTAAATCATCATTAGTTAGAAACAAGCTGAAGTAAGCGTGAGTAAAGAGCTAATCACCCTTAGATGGGCTTCGTAGGGAACCGACAGTGCTCAGAAAGCTACAGACACCACTCAGCTCCTCCGTGGCTTTTTGACTCATTGAGACACCATTTACCTTTGGTTTCTAATTATATTTAATAGCTTAATAAAAACAGTATACTGAGACACATATACTTACAAAAAAACTCAGTGTTTTGTACAAAAAAAAACATCTTTAATAATTGATAAATCATTTTCCTTCCCTTTTTGAATTAAGGGCACAGACCTAATCTCTAGAGCCAATTATTTCAACCGATTTGAACCCATTGAAGTAGCTGCTTCACTGGTTCTCCTCCATCAGTGTTTGCAATGGACTTTCAGCAACAAAAAATCATGAGTATAGGAGTAAAGTCAGTAGAGACCACAGCCAAATTTGATCTCAGTTTGTTAGCATTGCTGTGGGACCCCTGTTAAGTGTGAAAACAGGACTGCAGATACCAAATGCCACCTAACTTTATGGATTAGCTCTGCAGAGCTAATCTGCAGATTAGCTGCAACATGACTGCTAGAGTTCAGTACTGAGTAAAGAATCCATCTTTCTCCTCCAGAGGGGTTTGGGAGGCCTGACCAAACAGAGATTTGTCTGGAGTGGAGAGCAATTCTATTCTGCACCACCAAATACAAAATATATTCCTATATTTCCCAACATGATTCCTTTAGAAGGGCCACAGATAGATCACATGCCTTTGAAAAAAGCAACTGGTATGAGACAAGCAGCAAAAAAGAATTGTCCACCTAACCTGATTCGTTCAAGAAAACTTTGAAAAAAAACCAAAACAGATGCTTGCCAGAAGGATAGAAAGTATCAGGCAAGTAGGAGTAAGTAGCCCGCAATTCAAAAATGAAAGAGTGGGGGAAAAAATCATGTCAAGTGATATGTTTAGATAACTGGAAGAAAACAGCAAAAAGAGACACCTTTCCATATGTGTGCTGAGTCTAGTACAGCAAATGACAGTCACGGAGTGTGACATGACATTGTAAAGCATGCCTCAGTTGCTTTTTACTGGAGCTAGATGTATTTCCACTTAAATCCTGTATCTGTATCATTGATACTGCATTCAGAGAGGAAGAAAGTTGGCTTCACCATTTGCTTTCTGATGAACCAAAATGCTCAACAGTGGAAGCTCTTTAACAAAAATAAAGCCATGCTACTAAGAATTTGGAACAAAATACAAAGAGCTAATGATCTAAATAATGAAACTACAAGGGAGTTTTAGGAAGGCAGATTGTAATTAGCCAACTGGAATTTAGCCAGGACACCACAGCTAACACCTCTGTGACCTTCAATCAACACTCGTTTAATATGCATGAAGTTGGGTTTCTTTATCATTAATAAACTGAATGAAAATCCAATTGGTGCAAACACTGTTGGTTGATTTTCATTGTCACAGAGCTGCTGGAATGATGAAATTCATGGGGGAACATTTTTGAATACTCAGTCTTAAATGCTTAGCTATCTGGCAGTCTGTCCTCCTTCTAATACTTCTGACAATGACAGCTGTTGGATGCACATAGAAAATGTGTTCACACTCATAGCTGGGATGTATAAGCAACGTGTTCACCTCAGATCTCTTCCTGCCAGAAACCAAACCACCTAAATTCTCACTGTAGTCAGTCAGATGGAAGAAGAAACTGCAGAACACCTTGAATTCTCTTCCACACTCCTACAAGGACAATTTAACTCTTGGTATCTTTTCTGAATTCCATGCTGCACCCACCCACTTTATTAAGGCATAAAAGTGCCAGGTTAGAACAGCACAAAGCCTGGTCATTTTGTTGCTCCCACACAGATCAACAGCCCCAGCCTTAAAGAAAAGGTAATCACAGGAAGGCCAGGATTCACAAGCAGCCATTTAAATTGAAGGAATCCCACCCCACACAAAGCAGCTCTATGGAATAAAACTTTGAACTAGCTACTCTTGTTTAGGAGTGTTGATAGCAAGATTAATTATCCTTCTGTTGAGAGGCAGAAGCTGCCACAATGATGTGTCACCAGCACTTACCGAGCAAGGATGTATTCATCACAAGTGACAAGACTGCAGGGAAGTGAAATTCTTGTTTAATATTTGTCTGTATGCTAATGCAGTTTGAAAACAAAGTTCTCTAAAGCTGGATGAGAAGAAAAAAAGAGGAGAAAAAAGAAAAGGAAGAAGAAAAATGCTTTAGTCAAAGTAAACGACAGGAAGAAGTAATTTAATTTTTTTACTCATTTTACAGACCTTTTGAGATTTAATCTGCACGGCCATTAAGGATTTAAAGAGGACTAATGTTTAACTTGTTTGCCTGTTTGACTTAAGACAAATCCATCTGACAACAACAAAGCACTTTCTTTGTCTTCATCACCACTTAATTTAAAGGGGACATGTTTACTAACAGCTTAATCTGTTTGATACAAACAGTCTTTTACATTCTTTAATCCTGTCAAAAAAACCCAAACAACAAAACCACACACAAGGAGGGGGAAAAAAAAACAAACAAAAAAACAACAAACGCAAGCCACCAAACCTCCAGAAACCATTTGGTTCCTTCCAAAGTTGAAAGTTGGACTTTGGGGCAATCTGGTATCAATAGAATTCCTTAGCTGTACAACTACACCGCACAATTTACATCTTTATAAAAGCAGAAGAAAACATGTTATTGCTAAAGGGTCCGTTGAACACCATGGACTATTCTGCAGCAAAAGCTGTCAATCAGGATTTATATGGCAAATGCACATATTTATTTCATATAGCTGCATACAAAATCTTTAGTTAGCATGATTGAGGATTAATCTCAAGGAGTGCAACGGCCACATCATCCCTCAATGTCACACTATTACTAAATAATTCGCTCAGGAGAGTTCAACAGTCTTTCTTCAATGCATATATAGCCTTGAATTGTTCACAGGCTACCCTTAACTGCATTTTTTTTTCATAATATGTTTTCTTTCATGCCCATCAGTATCTCTTGGTTGCTTAACACTCATAAAGATGGCAAATGTCACAGTCTGTAACAGTGTGAACCACCTGCTGGTCAGGTTTATTCTCTTCTAATGATTGCATTTTCTCATCTCTGCTGTTGATGTTTCTCACCATCTAGGAAAAAAACAGAGTACTGAAAATCAACAGATTGCAGGTCTTAATGCTGGAACTTTCTGCTGTATAACCTTAAACAAGCGACTCAGCCCCAGACCAGCACAACATGTGAGCATATGCTTAAGTTAAAGAACAATGATTCACAATAAAGATGTACTTTAGTGTCTCATAGCATTGGAGCCTCACCTTTCCACTCTATTTCAATTTCTAATTTAACTAAGAGCTACTCCAGTGAAAAGGCACTGTAAGTACAAAGTATTATCCTTACCACTTTCCCTGGGGACTTGGTCCAGGTAGTGTCGAACTGTCCCATAGGGTGTCTGCGGTTAAGTTTTATGGTTTGCAGTTTAAAATGAGTAGTCCACAGGCTTCAGAGCCTCAATGCACCAAACTGTGTTGCCATCAGCTCTTCTCTTATTTCAAAAATTCTAGCAGCATACATCTTTCCCCCTTTCTAAATATGAAGGATAAAAATATGTCTGTAAAATACATTCAGGGCGTAGTATTTCTAATAGAATACACTATAAAAATTGTGTACTGTTTTACTTAATATAGCAGTGTTGCTTCAGGAATTAGATGAAATAAAGCCTTTTATCTTCAGATTCAAAAAGAAATGGAACTTAAAGACACCTCTGACAAAATACTCCTAGTGAATACATTCATGAGTAAACTCAGTCATACAAAAGCTAAGTGATTATTAGTCCCTGGATAAACAAGGAGCTAGTGGAAGAAATGGGAATGAGCCAATACTAAGCTTTTACATAGGCCTTTTCACACAAGAATTTAAAACATTTTACAATGAAAACAACAACAAAAAAGCAGCACTTGATTCCTGAAGCTCAGTCTTCTGCTGTGTCTACTACACATTAATCTTCCCTAGAAAACGCTGGGTTTAACATTTACTTTGTTACACGTATTCTCATGCCACCCCTGTACCAGGTATACTGAGTAAACTACAATCTCATATCAACACACATGCTTTTGAATTCAGATAAATATTTGAACTTCACTGCAGAGGCTTCTATACATGCCAGTTGCATCCAATCCTGTAAAATTAAGCCAATCTTTCGTTGTAACAATAAAAAATCTATTACAATAATGGTATTTTCAACTTAATGGCACAATAAAGACCTGCTAAAAGACAGTCTTTATCGGCTTAATAACCATACTATATTTAAAACAGAACATGGCCATGAAATAGGTTAGATTTTCAGTGGTTTGCTTGAAAATATACCCCTTAAGAGACTCAGATTTTGTGTTCTTTTGGAAGAAGGCTGTCTATTTATTTCGTGTTTGTACAGCAGTGTGAGGAAAGACAACCTCATCCACATGTCAACAGTGTAAGAATAATAAAACTAGCAATATTTTCATTGTGTTAATTGATTGATAAAATATTTAGCTTGGTCTCAGAAATATTCATTTTAATCAGACACATAACATCTTCCCCCCCACAAAGAAACATGCTGTCTCATGGCATTTACAAGAGCAAGACTGAGCGACCCACTTGACTCTATGTGTAAAAAGTGCATCCCAATTTTACAGACCTCTTTTGAAAACCTCACTTGGCTATTTTTGAAAGCGTGAAGACAGTAACTGAGAACCTGCCTTTTCCTTCAGCTGCAAAGGTATACATGAGGGGTAATTAAATTGCAATTACCTTCTAACCACCTTGTCTCTCAACAAAGTGATTCTCTCCTGCGGGAAAAGAGAAAGTAAATGGGTTTTGGAGGTGTGTTGTACTCTCGTCCCTGCCTTTGCAGAGCCGAGTAATACCAACTCCAGCTGGAAAAAATATAAACAGCTCCAATAAATTGAAGAAGTTCGGACAACTTGCTTGGTTACTTGATGCTCGGTATCTGATAATGCAGGCACGCACTAATACAAGTACCTGGCATTTTTGGAGTAGGACAGAGTATGAATAGTTGATTAGTGAAGGACTTTAATTAGCCTTACTTTGTTGGGATTTATAATTTTAGACTATGCAAGTGTTGGCATTTATATTTTCTGCATGATCTCTCTTCACATTTTCATGTATATAAGCTGTAAGAAAAGCCTTAGGTGTCCTCCTTTCTCAGAGAAAGGCCAAAAAAAATTCCTTGGAGCAAACCTCAGTGAAGGAAAATAGACATGGTAAAATAAGGCAAAGAATCAGGTTAAACTCCAAGAATTCTACAGTATTAACGATCCCAAAGGCATAGGATCACCCAGGCATTTCCCAAACGTGACCTCTCCCCATGGCAGTGAAGTGCTGGATGTCACACTGAGAAATGGAACACCATGAAGACGAGGTACATGTTTTATTGCCTTTGAAGTAATAATGATCACTTTAGCTGTGCAGGTAAAAGGATATGCCACAGAAGTAAATGCAGGTGAAAGAAACCAGCTGTTTACTGCAAATTTTCTAGCCCAAGAATCTTCTGTGTCTGTGCTATCACTGTAATCTGTTGCTGATACTTAAAGACCATGAAAACTGGGCAGGCCTCTGCACTGCAGGGTATTGTCACCATGAGGAAAATTCCTCTGATAGCCAAGATGGCCCAGATCTGTGATGCATTTTGCTGTGTGCTGTGTGTTCTCAGTTGAAATGATCACCAGTAAAGATCACCAGTCAATCTGTTGCTGCAGTGAAAACCACTGCTTCTCTCAAAAGACTTCCACTTCTTCAATTGTCATAGTGCCTGAAAGCTCTATTGATGCATTTTTGGTTGCCTTTGGGCTCCATATCCTCTCTTTATTTAAGACTGAGAGTGAATATAGACATTTATGGATCAAAGACTCTAAGCCGCTCTCTAATGTGCCACTGTCAAAAGAAAATTAAGTGACTCAAACTTTGTGGTGTAATAGAGAATTAGGCATTTAGTGGGATAGTATGGGTCGGAATTTCAAAGTTTCCTCTGTCAGTGTGCACATTCCCGTGTCAAAATGCATTTCTCATTCAAAATATCCTCTCAAAATATGTCTCACAAATTATTCTTAAATATAAGAAGCTTTCCATTGCCTTCAAGACCATTGCCAGTGCTGTCAGAAACTAGATCAGAATCAATAGAAAACTGATATGAATTAGGGGCATGATTATTTGTTTATTCATACCCATTGGATCAAGAACCAAATAACCCCTCCAAGGCAAATGCTGTATGTTTAATTTATAACAGCTGGCCTAAGCATCACACTACAACCAAACAATGTAAGATACATTAGAGCAAAGTTCCCTCACCAAAAAACAATGGTAATTCAATGATGATACTCATTATTACAGCAAATAAAAACCAAAGGATTCAAGACTTTTCCTCACGCACTTCTTTTTGCTAAAGGACTTTATAAGGACATAGCAGAGGCATTTGCAAGTGCAATGAACAAAGACCATAAAAACAGACGACAAAGATAATGAACTTTGAAAATACCAGCGCTCTCAACTGGACGTTCACTGCAAACCTAAGCATGCGAGCCCAGAACAACAGCCACAAAGGTGCTGAGGCCTTTCAGCTCCTGATGATTTTGTCTCTAAAGGAATACTTTGTTGAGAGTGCTGCCTGGGGGAATACATTTTAGTTAATTGTACTCACTGTAACTACTGATACTGGAAGAGAACTCTACTTTCACAGGCTTATTGAAGAATATTTATGCCAAGGCATCCAGAATAAGGGTTAGAATCCTTTTGCAATTTTAGAAGTAATTAAACATTGATTCATGGTAGGTCTTGTTCAATTGCAGGAAAAGCTGAGAAGGTATACCAGAAAATGTAAATTATTTGTATGGGTTTAATATGAAAAAAAAAAAAGGTAGAAAAGGTCCTGTAGAATCTAGCTATGCAGAATTTCATTTTAGTATCTCATACTTGATTCAGGTGAGGAGCTATTCCAATTTTGATGCAAAAATGTAACACAGTAAAAAATTCGATTTGTGGTTTTGGGGGCCATTTGTACCCTCTCTACTCTGTTTCACAGCTTAACTTCTCCAGTCACCCTTCACCTCTTGCAATGAACCAACACGGTTCAATCTCATCTTGCTCTTGACAATTCATGATTCAGGGAAGATGAACTACTGAATAATCTGTCTTACTGAGGAAACTGCGAGGAGGACGTGCAAAAAATGACACCTACTAAAGCCTGCATACACATCCATTTACTCTTAAAAATCACCTTTCCTTGTAGCAGAGAATTTTTAATAGGTTATAACAGTGACAAAATATGAATAATTTACAAAATGCAAAAGTAAAATGTAAAGTAGTACAATACAAAAGGCATTTCTTTCTCAAATATGTATAGGATAACTGTCAACAGCTAACATTAGTTGCCAGCTAACTCCAACCATCTGATTAAGCTCAGATATGTCACTCAAAGTTTAGGATCAAATAATTTTGTAAAGTATCAGAGGTGATGAAGAAATGGACACAGAGTAAAAGACAGAAATGGTAGGATGTCAGGTCCAAGAAATGGAAGGTGCATTAAATTATAACAAGAGACAAAGAAATGAGATGAATGCTGGAAAGAGTGACTGATATTAGGGATATGCAAATACACCACTGGCCTGAATCTCATCCGTCTTATGGACCCTTTATTCCTCTCTGTTTGTTTAAAGTGGTTCTGAATAGGGGAAAAAAAAAGAAGAAAGGGCAAGGGAAAACAGGGAGGGAAAGAGGAGAGGAAAAAAAAAGAAGAGAAAAGGAAAAGCAGGTCCTAAGAGTTTTAAATGAAACATACATGAAATATTAACCCCACTGGAGTTACTGGCATGACCTCATCTGTTTCAGTGCTGACAAGAATTATTTAACACTAATGCTGGTTAATTACAGGAAAAAAAAAAAAAAAAGTATTCATATTCCAAAAACTGATATTCAGACTAACTGGGTTTCTAATATCTTCATTCATCCTTCATGCATGTTGACCTGAACTCATTTCATTTGCATGAATGAAGAATGTTTCAGACTTATACTTGATATGAACACCTTGGGATGTGCATCAACAGCTCTCTGTAATCTGTTCAGAGAGCAAAACCATTATCATGTGTACTAGATAACCAAACCCAAAGCACACAGCGAAAAACAGATACAGCAGGGAAATAGTCAAGAAGAAGCCATAAAATTAAATTAAATTGCCATGAATGACTTGGTGAATACTTATGAAAAAGGAATACATTCACAGAAACGGGAATCAATCTGCCAAATTATTTACAAAAGGGGGGCGGGGGATTGATTTAATTGGATGTTATTGTGTTATTGCATACAAGGTCATCAACTTTTTGTTAGGAAAGTTTAGTTTGGTTTTTAGTTTGAGCTGCTTAAAAATGGAGTACTTTAAAATTGCACACAGAAAATTGCATTGGTTTTGTCACAGGAATGGGTGTGCTTCAAAGTTACCTTTAAAAACTAAACCCGAGTGAAAGAATAACCGTGTCACTTAACAGAAAATATTAGATGCAAACAAACAAATGGCACAAGAAGAACAGAAGGCCTCACTTCTATACTCCTACCTTGCAGAAGTAAATCTAAATACCAGATGTGCTAATACAAGAGTCAGTAAGTAGAAACTGGCTACACTACTACTACTCTGAGCAAACCTCTCTTATCAAGGAAGGAAATGGAAAACTTTTCAGCTCAGCTTTCTCATATAAATCTCACTGTCAATTGAGTATCAACTGCTAATGAAAGGTTCCTTCAGGCTGCCTTGTACTTTGAATGAAAGTGCCCTGACTGCTTTCACCCACTCCTGCCAGGATAATCATCTGAAAGCTGATCAAACATATCTGAACCAGTACAAGAGCAATAACTGATGGAGATGGATGCTGTCAGCTAGGAAAATGTCTTCATGCGCTACTTGTTCAGCACTTGTCACCTTTGGATCACAGTGCCTCTGTGTGCACCTTTCTTTTTTATTATGACAACAGTGCAGTCCAGCAGCTTTCATTTCTGAAAGCTTGATGAAAATATGTGATGATTTTTTGAAATATGAGAAGAAGCTGCTTATCTTTGGAAAGATGTTTTCTTTGATGCTGGTGTAAAAATGCACGGAATGCATCTGAACGCAATTAAGGAATATTTGTAGTATCACTTAACCTTGCTTCCTGGCCAATTGTAAAGGGAAATGACATTTTCTTTGAACAGAACTAAAAAGGGAGCAAGGAGATCCATATTATAACATACTTCTTGTGGGAATATAGTCTGGGAAATTTCTTCCTAGAAAAGAAAAGTTTTAGGGCCGTAAACAAAAATATCACATTAGGTAACATATCATTGCTTCAGGGCTGGATACAGGATACCATCCATGACCCAAGCCGAATCCATCTCAGGGTACTGGTCAGATGGCAAAGACATCAAAAAATATTTCTGAATCTTATTTAAAAATCCTACTACCTAGAAACACCGTTCCTTAACTCACTTGTACTGCACAAATTTTCATAACATACATAACAAATGTCTTCCCACTCTTGGAGTTTTAGAGTTGGTTACTCAAGAAAAAATCTGCTATGTTTTCCAGAAGTGGCTTCCAATAAATTTAACTAATTTAAGAGTTTAACTATGGCAGATAAACAGAAACATAGTGGCAAAGATCTGAGAAAGAGCAGACTGTGTTAATAAAGACATACCTCTGAGATTCCTGGTCCGAATGAACAGAAGACGTTGTCACTCCTAAACTGGCCATTCCAATCTAAAGTAAATCACAAGATGCTGCAAGGTTCTGTTACTGTCTTACTATTTGAGTATTTTACATCTCTAAAGCCATTAACAAAACCCAGCTCCTTTCCCCTCTGATTATTCACATCAGTATCTCTAGGAAACACACTGGTAGTAATACTGAAGCTCCTAACATCTCATGGTTCAGATTCTTCCAGACCAAACTCTATCCAAATGCTACCTCACTGCTTGTTGCCTTTCAAGAATTCTCAAGCAACAGAAAGCATCAAAAAACTGAAGATCAGGCTGCGTGAATGATGGATCTCCATGTCCAGATCTAGACCATGTCTCTCCAGAGTCACTGGTTTCAACACCCAGTCTTGGAGGAAGAGGGAAGGGATAGTAAAATGTAGCACATAGTGTTCACTTCCCCTGCCTGTGCCAGTATTACTCATTCAGCTGAGACTGACCAACAGACATCAATCTCCAGGAAAATCATTCTCAAGGATTCGCCAAGCACAAAACAAAAAGGTAACAGAAGCTGAATGATTTTGCTTTCTTTAAACACAGCAGGACAAGGAAAAGTGAGCATGAAATCACTCCATGCTTCTGAATTTCAAATCTCAGCTATGTTCTTACACAGAAGATTCAAATGTGACATCAACAGGCTCTTTAAAGAATGATAGTGGGTAACTACAGACAGGACAATTGAAATATAAGAAAAAATTGACTGTTCTAAAAATGCTTACAATGGAAATTTGTGCATTTATTCAGCCAGCACTAGGATAAGGTCCAAGGTGACAGCTGAGGAATTAAGCAGCAACCCAGTAACATCAGCATTATGAAATACTATTCCCAATGACAAAGTCCTTGATTAAGATTCAAGGACAGCAACAGAACTGCTGGTGTAACCATGGGCAGTTTTCTCCACCACACTCTTCCACATTAGAGAAATGTGGTCAGTAATAAAATGAGCGGAGTTTATTCTGGCAAACATCTTACTCAAACTTTATGTGAACCGGCACAGTATCTACACCACTGTCATTGCCATGCACAAAGCTGCCCCCATGAATTTAGCTGAAATACTCATGCTAAATACCCAAGTATTTTCCAGACTTCCTGGGAGGGATTTACAACCCATACTCCCAGCACAACATTGTTAGTACTGACCATTATCTACTTTTCATACAAAGGGTACAAACTGTTTATCAAAGGCTATTGTATCATGAGATAAATGACTTCCTGGAATTCCCAGGATAAAGACACTGGGAGATAATGCAATATATAATGACCTCAGGTGGCCTTTAGACTATGGCTAAGCTTACATAAGCAGGAGAAACTGGAATTTCTTACACTGTTTATTTAATGGGGACGTATTTTGGTTGTTCCCAAACAGTCTGCCTTACCCTCAAGGAATCCGCAGTTTGGTGGGATTTTGAATTTTAAGTCCCAGTTTCTGAAAAAGATTTATTGCAATAATGAACAATCATGCTAGTATATGTCTAACATATATATGCAAGGAGTCCTTTTACCTGGTTCTGCCTGACAGAAGCTGGCAAGTTAAATGGTGAACACACTAAGCTGTATGAAGATAAAAAATAAAATTCTTTATGCTACAGAACTTTGCAAGAAAGCTCCTCCTGATGAGAAAAACCAGTTTTATCAGTTTATTCTCTCCTGACTGCTTATGTTTCAATGCTCAGCAACTCTCTTTTAGAGTTGTATCCGTAGTAAAAACACATGCACAGCCTAATATTTATATGCAATTAAAAATCTCACCTTCACTTAACCTTCTCAATGGGTATAACACAAATGGTCTATAAAATGTTCTTGGTATACAAAAGCAAATTAGAGGATAACATTGCCTTCACTGGTGCAGGGATCAGGCTTTCATTTGTAAAAAGTCTCAAGGGTCTTATCAACAAAAATTAATTTTAAAATATATAGCTACAGATAACACTTCCTCTTAGAATTACTAACTAAAAAAAAATGGTTTAAGAAGCTGAGGTTTCATTCAGAGACTTGGAAACAAAAACATCCACAATATTTGAATAATAAAATTATGTGGGATGCCTACAAGGTTCAGTCGGGTCATTTCTAAAGATATGATGCTGAATAAACTGTCCTGGCCCACTACTGAAAGCTCCTAGCAAAGCCTATACGCGTGACAGACCTCAAGACTCACTCTCATTGCAGGTAACCTGTCATGATGCCACAGGGCCAAACCTGGAAGGGAATCTTACCTTCATGCAGATGTTTAAGCATATATTAAAGGAACAGGCTGGCTCAGAGGCTGGAAGTTAAACACACGGTCAAGCATTTTTTCAGATAAGGTCCTGAATGACAATGCACTCATTATATAGGAAACAGCAGTTTTAAGCAAACTAGAAGCCCTAAGAAAAGAAGAGTTTTAGTGTAACCAAATCTGACCATCCTCTCTTCAACAACTGAATGGACACAGACAGATTTGAACTGCTTTGTTTTCTACTCAAATAATGATAGGCATGGTCACTGACTGCATTTTATTAGTCCCTTCGGGGTGAATAATGTAATGGGGTAAAAGTAAGATATTCGCTAGAAAATCTTCTATTCAATTCTTTCACTTATTTTCTCTGGGTCTGTTTTGTTCTAGTACAAGTCATCACACAAAATCCTCTTCCAATTCACTGAATATAAGAAAATAAACAAGCCAAATCTTTTCCTCTAGCACTAGGTTTAAGATAAGCATTATATAACTTTTCCTTAATACCCACCTAAATAGAGAAATTCTTCATTTCTGCACTTAAAAGCCATGCCACAGTAATAATACCCTTAACAATATCATCCTTTTTCCTTAGAAACCAGAAAGGAAGACTACCTTCTGGAGACCAGTAAGCAAGAACATTAACTTGACCTACAAAAAATTCTAATATTGGAAGCGCTAAGAATACAACTGTGAAGATGAGCAATGAGCAAAATTTCCAGTTAAATACACTGGGACATAAAGCACACCGAATAGATAGAGTGTCGAACAAAAAAAAAGATGGATAATCTTCAATTTTGAAAGCCAGTGTATTTTTTTTATTATCATTATTACAAGCATTTAGGGGGAACTCAGCATCTTACAACTGTTCTAGCAGTTGTCTCAAACAATATAGAAGTCACCTTTGGATTTTGAACTGCTGGTTATAAAAACCCCAAACATAAACAGGCTTTTGATGTTGCCAGAGGAAACCAAATTTGCATGTGGAACAGAACTATCAAGGGCCGGAGTAAATCAGAATACGTATTTCTGAGGGGGTTAGGAGGCACTACAGAAGTACTGAACAAAACTGCCAGAAGATTATGGTTTACAGTTTTAGAATGCACTGTCTGCAGAGGACAGTGCTCTCAAACAAGGCTGTCTCAGACCTCCCATTAAAAGATCATCTTTCCAGGAGTTCACAGACTCCTCAAACTGTAACAGTCTGGGGTGAAAGTTTTGAAAATAACTCCGACTAAGGCTGAAGTTTGGGACAAATGTTGACCTAAAACAATTCTGCTCTTTCTCGGGGATAAGAGAATGAACCCATTGCTTCTACCATTCCCTTCACCCCCATCTTTTGTTTTTTTTCTCTTTCTTTTTTTTTCTTTTTTCTTTTAATAAAAAACACCTTTTACAGCTGCTTGGTGGAGATGCTACAGCTCCCTCCATGACTCAGATCTGGATTTGGAAATATGGCATAGCAGTTGCCATAGTGTCAATATTCTGTTGTTATTGTGAAAATGTCCACAAACCGGCCAAGTTATGAGCTTCTAAGAATCTGCCCACACAGACTGAGCGGAAATTTTGACTGTATAGCAGATAATAAGAAGCAAGCTCCACCCACTTAACCTGCTGGGGCAGCTGGAGTGTGTGCGCCACATCCTCCCGAATTACGGGTCCATCTCCTGGCAGAGCTTTGCAAGCCTTTCCACCTCTCTGCAGCCACCAGGCCCACTGCCTACGAATGAAAGCAGTTCATTCAGTTAAATTTTCTCCCTCCTGTACTTTTTATTGCCTCCATCTGTTACCCTTCCTCTCCTCAGTCCTGCTTAGAAAGGAGTATTGCAAATTATCACAGTGGAATGAGGACTGGGCAGAGAAGTTTGGGGATGATTGGAGAAAGCAGCTCGAACACAAAGGGCACAGCAGAAGCTGGCTCCCATAATGAAGAACAACAAATGGGAGCAGACTGTCCTGTGCATCCAAAAATTTTGGCCTTGCCAGTATCTCAGACAAGCAGTATGTTTCTAGGTGCAGCAGAACAGCCACCTTTTCAACAACTATTTTCCTTCACAGGATGACATTATAAATATGAAAACAGGAAAAAAAAAAAAATCACAAAACCCAACCAAACCACCAAAAAACAAGCAAACAAATAAACAAAACCCACCACTAAAAACCTAACACTTTGGAATCCTTCCATAACTTTACACCAGCACCTCTAGTTTTTAACTATTAATTAGATGTTCACCCAGAGGAAGCGATTTTAGTCAGGGAACCAAGAGGCAAATAGTCTGGGAACGCCTCACAGCTATGCGGGAAATAAGATTGCCATCATTAAGATCCTCTCTCATTTACAGCAGGAGTTGAAATAGAGGCAGTGCATGAGCAAAGGAAAAAACATGGTCTTAAGTTCAGAAATGTCATCCTCAAGTACTGGAGTCTGTTCAGCTTTGACCGCAGCCTGTATGATGCTGAAAAGATCACCCTGAACTTTTCACTACTGAACTCTGACTGTCTGGCCCTTACTTTCTGAAAATCCTGTTTTTCTGAGATCACAGAATCTGATTTACGAACGGGATGAGAATTCAGAACTGCAGGAGTCTGCTACACATCTGCTTTTGCTACAAGCAGTGTGCAGTATTCTGAAATCTATCAGGTTTAAGGCATCTCAAATTGGACTGATAAAATTAGTGATCATTTTTACCTTGCATTTCACTATTTTTTTTCTGTCCCTGCCTTTTAAACAGCAAAAATACATTAAACAGTGATTAATCAAAGGATTAATAAACTACCCTCTTAGGGTAGCACTATAGAAAGGTACTTGAGGACGCTGATAATCATGTATTCAATGCTGGACAGAATGGTCCGCAGCAAATAACTCAGTGGCATACACTGAGCAATTCAGATAAAAAGAAACATTTCATACAGCTCTTATTCAGTGGTCTCTATTGTATATGTTAAAGGCACAGACGTCTCATAGAAAAAAGGTAGCTATGCAATCATGTAATTTAATCTCCCCATCAGGATGTGGATGAACAATTGGAAAAATTACCAGAATTAAGATTGCCCATGTATTTTGTGTTTTCTCTGCACTTGACTTTACAACCTTAACACTCTCGTAACAAAGTACGTGATATACTGGCTTACCAAAAAACACTATTCCACCTTTGAGGATTTCCATGTCAGGGATTTGTAAACACCTCTTTTGTATTAAAGTCCTACTAATATTTAAAAAAATCAGGAACTTTAAAAAGTCACTGAAATTTCCATTCAAAAATATTAGTTCCTTGTACATTTCTAGTAACGTGCAATACTGAACCTGCCTTTCAAAAATATGCAAAGATGCTATCATTTATCACATAAGGGTGTAAGTCCACATCCAGTGACCCATTTGGGAGGGTATAGGCATAGAGGCCAGGAATCTGAAACTATCCACTTTAAAATGTCTCCCTTCTTTAACTTGAATCAATTAAGGAAATGGTTTGCCATTAAACTATGGCTCTCCCACACACCATTTAAATACACACTTGACTCCCATTGAAATGGTCAGTTCAACTTAAATTAGATTGAACTGTGCATAAACAAAAGGCTACTGGAGAGCACAAAACTCCCATAGCACCCTCTACTGATAAAGAGGGAATGGGATTAACATTCATACAGAGCAATTCCACAGAACAGGCAAAGTAACAGAGAAAAGTGAAAATGGGTTTTCATTGCAGTTCAGAATTTAAGCTGCTGCTTTATAAAGGGACCCTTTCAAGACATTTACACTCAAAGGTCCAATCCTGTAGTCCTTACTCTGGCAAAATTCCAGCTGAAGTCAATGGGAATATTGCCTGTGTAAGGACTATTCAAAATTAGTCAAACTGTCTGAATATCATTCAATCAGCTCTAATCACTGCATTGAGCATAAAGGCCGTAATTTTGGCATTTTTTGTCACTTTAAATTCTTCAACAAATACTTGCATTATTCTCTGTAAATCATCTTGCCAAGCAGTATTTGTCAAATAATTGGACAATTTTTTTCCATCAACCATTGAATAAATTATGAATAACAAGCACTGATTTAACCATGTGACTCCCATCAGTCAATTCTTAAGTTTCCTATGAAGGGCTTAACTGGGGGTTTTATTAGTGGCTTAAACATTAGAGAAAATCTCATTCAACAAGAGCTACCTTTCTACCAGTATTGACAACATAAAGGCTAAACCTAAATTGTGATTTACTTTTTTAATTTCATAGAATACCATAAAAGTTAGCATATTTTTTGGACAGAATGACTCATTTTACTCATTCTTCCAAATTCAATGCATAACCTTTAGAAAAATAAAAATAAAAAGCTCTACTTAGGAGAGATGACACATGAAAGAGACTTAATAAATTTGTTAGACTAACAGACATAGTTGGAATAAATATTTATTTTCTCTCAAGCACGTAAGCCTCACACAGGCATAACAGCTACAGGACTCCCACATTATTAACAACAGCATTTGTGTCTCCTATACAACAAATCTTTTACTGGTTCTTCCACCTTTGAGGTAAACTCTAATTAGAAATACCAGCATCATTAGGAAATTTTAAACGGAGGATGAAGATGCAGCTTTGTTATCTTTTCATTCTCTTTTAATAAGAAATTAAAATAGAAATTAAATAGACATTTAACTAGGCATTTAATAAGCATGCTAAACAGAAATATAAAATTTCTATTAAAAATTAATAGGGAGAAAAAATGAATTTAAATTAGAAATACTAGGGCATCTGAGCGCATCAACCATCCAGTGACTAGTCTCTAAAATATTAACTGAACTCTGTTTTAGAAGAGGAAGAAAAAAAAAGATCTATTATTGTGCAATATAATGCTAAGAGAAAAATCTTCGCTTTATCTGAACTTGTATAGCATCTGTAATTACAGTAGTAGAACCAAATCACTTTAGATACTAATGGCTGAGATTCTTCAGGAACACCTATCCCCTCCCAAATGGCTTATGCCCTGTTAGGCTGGATACACGCACAAGGTGATAACAGCCATAAGCAACACCAAGCAAATGCAGAGCCAGGGTCTAAAGTCGCCCTTTCCTCCATGACATGAGCACCCTGACTCCTTGAAAGACTTCCCACCCAGGCCAAAACAAAAAAATAAACACCA
>JANHFX010014589.1:0-61725 GCA_027560015.1 Chloroceryle amazona
ATCTAGTGTGGACTATATCATAGCGCAGTTATTTTCATCTAGTTAATGTCATCTGAAGTGTAAATATACTAAGGTCTTCAGCCTGAACAAATATTAAGCTGAAAGTCTGCATTATGCAACTTACTTTGCTCTTAACAATTTTGCCTTCTGATCATGAAACCAGTAGTGTCTGTGTACAGGTTACCCTGCAGAAGCATCCTGCTAGCAGCTCCTTCCCATTTCAGCTGTGATGATCAGTTTTGCATTAGTAGGCATGGGAGACTTGAACCACAAAAATACATACTGCTATGATGTATTTTTTGTCAGTTACCCTCATTGCTGCTTTGTTTCTTTTTTGACCAGTTTTCTGGGGAAAGGTTATCCAATCTATTTGTATGTGTGAATCATTGTTATTTCTGTTGAAATGACCAGCTAGTACTGATGGAGTTTCATGAGAGAATCACAGGCACTTCACCAAAGCTAAAAGATAATACTTATATATGCTAGTGCTGATCTATGGATGTGTGGAGCTGCTTGTTTTCTAACAGAATAAATCTGTTCTTCTAAGAAATGGTGGTGCCAAAGTACATGGAATTGTTTTTTGTTATCTTCTGGGGTGGGGGGGAATCCTTGAGATTTTTGCCTTTTCTCTCTTCTAGTCTTTTTCTTCTCCTTTTAGCCTATTCAAAACATTGTGAACTTTGACATGCTGCCATTGCTCAGGGCTCTTCAGGAGCACAGCTTTGCTGGTCCAACTGATTTGAAAGGCTATGTGTGCTATCTGAATAGCCTTACTTTGTGCTTCTTTCCTTCTGGTGTTACATGCTTTCAGTGCTTACCAGTTTATTAAAGCTGATTTCTGTTCCTGGCTCAGTTAGTGGCCACAGGGACCATATGCAGCTCACATCTATGCATCCAAGTAAATAAGATGCAGTCATAGGATCTAGGAGGGTCTGGAATTCTCTCTTAGTTAACAGCGATTTGTCACCAAGTGGGCTATGCAGCTACTCTTCTGTGGTTGCTGCAGCATATGGCCTGTACTAAAGCCTGGGGCCTCTCTGTCTTTTATGTAAAAAAATAAAGCAAGGTAACTGTGGAGTGAGGAATGTTCCCTGCCCTGCTGTGCACTTCCCTGAGGAGAGGTGGCTTGGTAAAAAGTCCAGCTGTGCAGAAGCTGTGTTGTGCAACATGCCGAAAAGCAGAGCTGTGATGGTTCTGCTGTGTGTGCAGAAGGTCACAGACATGAGAAAAAGGAAAGCACAGAGCTTGCTTTTACAGTTAACAAGACGCAGTGCTCTTGGGTTTGTTAGATCAGAGGTACTCAGACCGTAACTACTGTCAGAGACACTGACTAATAACTCTAGAGAGTTATAACCAAATACCAAAAAATACCAAAAAGAATACATCCTGGAACTTTTTCTCAGAATAAGACACATCATAGTAAAATAGTCTCTTGTTTACCAGTCATATAGCAACAAGACTGCTAAGTGGTCTTGCCTCTGACTTCACCTTACCTCTATCTGCAACTATGGCTCTTGTCTGCTTGGGCAATGAACGTGATTAGTTTCTACCTACTCTGTTTGAAGGTTTTGGAAGAGACCCTGAATTTTGTTAGACATTTTAGTTTTCTTGTTCTTTGTTTCTCTCTTTGTCTCTCTATCCTTCTTCCCTCATTCTATATTTGTTCTTTAAATTAGCCAGTAAAGTAGATAGAAAATGCATTTTTGTTCTTTACCTGTCCATTCTCTCCTATAAACTAACAATCATGACAAACAGCAAGTTTTTAGTCCATTTTTGTGGTGTTTGATAATTGTTACATTTTCCACAGGCTGCACACTTCATGTGACTTCTATCTGGTTTTACAATGCAAACTCTGTCCTTTCAGGCAAAAAAAACAAAACAAAACAAGAGTTTCATGTTAACTATGATGCTGTTAGTGCAGGTCAATCTTCATCTTGTATCTTTGTGAGCAGCCGTCATGTGTCTCTTTCTCTGAGTAACAATTATGTCCTGATGTTATGCTAGATATGTCAACAATAGATTGAGACATTGAATAAAGTTGCTAGAAGTGATAGGCTTTTTGTTTTCCCGTGGCGGTCTCCATGGTGGTGACACAGTGCTAGTATTTATTTGGTTGTCTGGTAAGGTTACCTCATCCAGATGATGATAGGTACAGCATATCCACCAGCTTCACTGCAACTCTAGAAAAAACATAAGCTGTAATATTCAGAATAATGATGCAAATTTCTTCCTTCATTATATTTGCATTTATGGATTTTGTCACTACCCTGCTCTGCCCTTTCTGTCTGGCCAAAAGTGAGTATCCTCCCTCTTTTCAGAACCTGAAGATAAGATGTGACAGAGTTTTGATGGTTCTTTTTGCTATGCCCTTGATTACTTAGCATATATGTGATAATCACTGTTATTCTCTGGAAGAATTCCTTCCTAGAAATGCAGCACTCCTTCAGGGAAACTGGAGGCAACTGGAGCAAGCAGGTGCACAGCCACCATATTTTTGTCATTGTTGCTCTGATGCCATCCTGTTGCATTCATGGTCATACCTGGAAGGAGACCAAGTAAAAGCTTTCTTTAACCTAGTCTATAAACTGACAATCACCAGGTTGACAGTAATTTCATGTGAGAGCTTCAGTTTCATTGTTTGATGAGATGTGAGTGTCCAGTGATGCTGTAAGTATTGTTATTTTTATATAGGAAAATCAAAACATTGCTAATTCTCCCTGAAATCAGCAGAGTTATGTTAGCTTACACCAAGGAATGATACAGCCTAATGTATTAGTGTTTTGTATTTAGTCTTAGTCATATGCTTATCTGAACCGATGCATCTTAAACATCTAACTTCTTATGACACTTTTGACGGTCATATGTTAAGTTTTTACACTTTATGGTCAGCCTCATAAATGAAAATGGCTGAGTAAAATAAACTTGGACTTTCATTGCCTCATTTTCAATCTACAGCATGGGGCTGGGTTACAAGTACTGCAAAAGCAGGCTTCTTCTAGAAGTGCTTGCTTCCATTATTACAGAAAGTTTTGTAAGAATATAAATTTGCTAGCATCTGTTTGCCTCTGAAGAGGTGGTGCCCATTTGAAATCTAACCATCTAACCCCCCTTTTCTATGCAGTTGATTTGCTATCTGCTTTGGTGGAAGAGTGCCTGAAGTGGGCTAGACTCTTCAAAACTAAAATGCATGAAGAGTTATACAGAATCTTCATGTTCGAGTTATACAGAATCCCCTGTTGGAGCAAAGACATTCCCATTGCTGTGCTGCAGAGTGACAAGATACTACTTTTTTTTTTTTTTTTCCCCCCCCTCCTCTTGGAGGTTTTCTACAGGTGGGGCCAGTGGAATGGCAGCAGCCACTTCAGGGTGGTAGACCTGTGACTGCCTACCACTAGGGAGCATTTCTCATAACTGTTATTAGTTAACACAATTTAGAACCATTTCTGTTTGTGTGCTGTGCCTCTAGTATCTCCAGATGGAAAACTTTGCTAAACCAAATCATTGCATAGGACCAGAAGCAGGAAAGAATGAAGGTGTTGGAGTAAAGTGGTGTGTATCCTCCTGAGCCTTCCATTGAAATCTAGCTCCAAATTTGTTGATCAATATGTGCACCTGCATCTCCTCTTCTGTGAAATTCATCTGCATGAGTTCAGTTGCCTTCAGCAAGGTTGAATCTAAGTATTTGGGATTCATAAAACTGATAATTCACTTGGATCTTGTCAACTTCAAATGTGTTGGCAAGCAAGACCCGCTGTCATCTCCTCAGACATACACAGAACAGTAAGACTCCCCAGTAGTAATCCTCAAATACTTTATCTGGAGTAAAGGGGAAGAACATTTCAAGACTTCTCTGTGTCTCCCCCTTTCTTATACTCACTTCCTGTTCTTCAGAAAACTCAGAATTAGGTAAACCATATCAACACTGCTGCAGTACAAGGTTGTGTGCTGAACCTTTTTCCTACTATGTTCAGTGTCATATGATAACCCCTGTGCATACTGATTCCACTTTTGGGGACTGAAATTGATTTTCCTTATCTTAGCATGTAAAGATCTGACCTTTAGAAGGATTAGGTGCCTGAGCATAGCAGCATCAGATGTGGAAGACATCTAGAAGGGCAATGAAGCTGGTGAAGGGTCTTGAGAATAAGTCTTATGAGGAACAGTTGAGGGAGCTGGGCTTCTATAGTCTGAAGAAAAGGAGGCTGAGGGGAGACCTTATTGTGCTCTACAACTGCCTGAAAGGAGGGTGTAGACAGGTGGATGTTGGCCTCTTCTCACAAGTCACAACTGGTAGGACAAGAGGAAATGGCATCAAGTTGCACCAGGGGAGGTACTCATACTGAGTACCTGGGCATAAGTGAAAAATCAAAAAGGGTGACTGAAATGGTCAGCTGTTTATACGATTGAAGTCCTGCTGTCTGTATCGCTGCATGTAGGAATTGGAGACACAGCACATATTTCTATCCTTTTTATTTCCATAATGTTTGACTGTTTATCTTCAGGGCAATACCTGTCTGATGACCATCTGAGACATTATCAAGCAATGCAGAAGTTGTGCTGCTTTGATGAAACTTGCCTCTTTTAGTAAGGGCAGTGAAGACACTGAATTGTCAAAACATGTTTTTTTCATTGTATTTATAAATGAGTATTGTTTTACTTTGTGGACAGAAAAAAATGTGTATTGGAGTCTTATTTAAACTTGGCTTTTTCTGTAGTTTTGAAGAACCTCTTTAGTTAAGTGGTTCAAGGTATGGCGAAAGAGCATATTTAGACAGTGATTGTGATTTTCATTATAGCCTATTTTTGACAGAAGCAAAAACTGAAGGAGAGTTCGTCAGTGTGCTCAGAGGAAAAAACTGGAATAGACCCTTAACATCTCATTCACTTTGATACGATGAGAGTTTCCGAAGGACCACAGTACAAGTTAAATAGCATGTTAAATGCTGGTGTTCTGGCTCAGCAAGGGCCTGGACATACCACTGTTGAAATACAGAGGACTGGAAAAGAGGAGAGGCACAAAACAGTAGTATTTGTGTTACAAATGGGAAATTATAAGGTGTGGAGATGCTTACTGTGTGTCTGAAGAAGACTTGGAATTTGAACCACAGCTCTTAAAATTGTCTTGATTTTAAGACAACACCATTAAGTACTGTGCTTAGGGCAGTGAACACTATTAGAAGATGCATCTGTTAATCCTGGAATTAGCTACGCAACTTTGGTACTGTGAGACAGGCTGGTCCTATGGCTACTGTCAGAACTTCACTGTAGACTTCCACTTCTTCCCAGTAGTTCTAGTGCTTCTCTTACAGCTTTGAAGTGACATTCCCTTTTCTAGCAGGATTGGTCCTATGCCATTAGACAAACTCTGGATTCTTTCACTGTTAATTCCAAATCTAACAGAAGTCAGCGTGGCTCATGAGTGTTTACTTCTTTGTTTGTGCATTGGCATTATCATTAAACTTCACCAGTGGGAGAGCTTGCCAGGACTGAACACAAAATGTAAATGAAAGTAGATGTATTGTTGGAAACACTGGTAAACATTTTCTGTGTGGCTGTATATCAGTGCAGACTGGGGACATATGGCGAAGTTACTTTTGCTGTGAGAGCTCTGAAACATGCTGCAGTTTTGCTGCCTGAATAACCCATAGGCTCGATCTGAAAATCACATTTTTTCATTAAAGTGGCCTTGTTTGTGCCTCTTGACAGTAGTGACTGTCTGAGCAGGGACATCCGCTTTGACACCAAGAGTATGAGGGCTGCTTGTAGGAGATTGAAATTCTAGTTTCCGACCTGATTTATAAGTGGTTTATACTTTGTGCTTTCCTGTTTAATAGTTAAATAAACTGTTTAATGTTTAAAAAGTAAAATTCTTCTGATAATTAAACCAGTATGCAGGAAAAAAGCCGAGTACAGCCACATCTTGGATAAGCTTTTCAGTGTGTTCCCACAGTTCGGATCCCAGTTCTGCTATGAATGAGCTCCTGGTTGCAGAGCTCTATGGAAAGCCCATGTAACCCACCTTGTGATTGTGTTTTTGTCCACTTCTCAGTATCTTTTGTGAACAGGAAACAAGATGGTGAAGAACACACTGCAGGGAAAGATAGTGAATAATGTTGGAGAGGCAGATACATGGCCTGGCAGATTTTTTTTATCTACTTATTTCTGCTGTTACTGTGTAGATCCAAAACTGGAAGATGACTTACACAGACTGTGTGTGCTACCTTGATTTTATATTCTGCCCAGTTTGTGAAACTCTGGAAATTATGTGTATCCAAACAGTGACAGTCATCAAAATCACCTACCTTTAGCTATCAAGGATATCCGTCTCTTTCTCATTGTCTCACAGTCACAAAGATCTACACTTAGTTCTAGGTAAAACAGTGTTTGGTGTGCCTTTTTTACTATAAATAATGTGGTAAATGAGTGGAAGTCAAGGTAGTCAGAAAGTAAGAACCCTGCTGATAGAAGCTTCTTGCCCTGAAGCAGCCTTCTGCAGGTTATTGAGAAAAGTCTTTCCTCTTGCTACATTCAGAATGTGTTAGAAAAAATTCTGGCAACAACATATTCCATAATCATAAAGAGATGATGACAACATTCATCTGACAAATAGCCAGAATAAGAGGGTGAATTACATCCTTTCTGTTTCTGTGATGTGTACAGAATCTTCAAAAGCAGGGTAATAAGTTTTTTTTATAGCTGTGAGAGGCAGTGATGAAGCTGAGTATGTAATTTCAGCCTCAGTACTGTGAAGGTTAATATGAGCAGCCAGTGGCAGAATGGCTGTAGCTTGAAGTAGAAAAACAATACAAAGTGGTTTTGAGGAGGAGGAGAAAAAAAAAAATCCCTGATCAGAAAAGCAAGTGTATGTAGATGGAGATCAAAAAGCAAGGCTGTAGATGGAAATCCTGGCTAATTAAAAAGTTGCAGTGTTAGTGAAGAATGTTAAAGCAAGTAGAATAAAATGCAATTAGTCACTGAGGAGTCTGTGTAAAAGCACGATAGGGATTTGATCAGCTTCAGAATACTTCACATGTGAAGATGGGAGAAACAAGTAGGCAAGAAGAAATCAAGATAGGCAATTTTAGGAGCTCCTGAGAAAGGGTAAAGGGTGTTACTATCTTGAAAATTGCTGTTGGCTGCTTTGTGGCAGTCTTCTAATCTCATTAGCAAGTTAGTGATGATTTTACTGGCACGGTTACTTTGAATCTTTTCTTGCATTTAGCTTTTTTGTTGTTCATACATTATTGGAAGAGGTTGTTCAGGAATTCTAAGTCTTTAAAAAAAAATTAAAGATTGACCCCTGAATACTTTTTGCCACACAAGCATGCTGCAGAAATGGCTATCAGTGATTCCATCTGGATTTCTCTGCCTTTTTGAGCAGAGGCCTCTGTGCATCATATACCCTGCTGTTTATAGAGGTGGCCTGTACATATGGTATGGAATCTCAGCCAGGGTTTGAAACTGCCTGTGCTATGCAGGCACAGTGGGAGCCTTAGGAATTGAACTTCATTTATGGAAGTTGTCCATGGATCTTGGAGATGCTGTGGCTTTCTGTGGCCAGGAAAGTTCTCAAAGTGCGGAGGCTGGGAAACAGCCAGGAGAGGCACTGGTAGCAGCAACCACTGCTGTACTGACATAGTTGGAGAAAAAATCTGCCTTTGCTTGCTTTGCTGAACAGGTGAACTATCTGAGGTGGTCTTGTGACCTTATGACAATGAGGAAGCACAAGTGGACCCTATTAGAACTAACTATTGTATGAAATAAACATTGTAGTACTCATGTTAAAATATTGAACAACTCAGATGAGAGACAATTTGAGCTCTAGCCTAGAGGAGGGTCCTGTGATCAATAAAGAGAAGAAATAGTCTTCTAAGACCACCCTTTCTAAAATAAGCTTTCTTGCATGAATGACAAAAAGTTGTGTGGTGCTGTTTATTCTGGCTTTCCCAGATGGTCAAAATCCTGCTGATTTTTACATCTTATGTTGGCCCCTGTTATATAGACCCTTCTCTCCAAACTTAACTCACAACACACTCAAGAGAGATGTTGCTTACAGCAAGAAAGCCTGAATCCTCTTTGGCTCTTCCTGTGCCTGCGAAAGCAAGGGTGTGATTTTTCATCATTGTTGAAGGTGTAGGAACAGCCTGAAAATTCATTTACAAGCTCCCTGCAGGCCCAGGCCTGGTGACCCTGAAGTCTCCTGATTACCACATACCTCACAGTTGGAGTAGTCATCTTTTTATGACTAAAGTTAAGACTGCAGACTAAAAAATAATTCCTTCAAGGAGACCGTGTTATGACATACAGGATCCAACTGCTTTGTCCTGAACCTTCCAATCAGCTTATACTCAAATATAATTAAAATCACTGTGGTGACTCCTGTGAAACAAAGTGGTAGATGCCATCTTATTAATGAAACACCATTGCTATCACTAGGGTCATTTCAGCAACCTCAGCAGAACTGCCAGAAATAGAGAAAGGCAGGGCTGACTGACAGTTTCTCTCCTCAAGGTGATATGAGTGGATAGATGTCAAGGAAAACTGACAGGAGCATATGAAGGGTCATTATCTGGGATAATATTTTTCTGTAATGTGCAGGCTCTGATATCTCCAGTAGTTTTCATTAATAGTTTACATTAGTAATTAGAAAAGTACAGTTTTAGGCAGTACAGTCTACTCCCATCCACAGCCTATGGTCTGGTCCTGATGGCTTGTTCTCTCCTGAATTCAATGGAGTCTTGCTTCACACCAGAGTGATTGTGAGCAGGCTCAGGACAAGGCAAGCTGAAAGGCAGCTTGCAAAACATTTTCCTGGCATGGAAGGATTTGCTGGCTAGACCAGAGCTCCCAGAGCCTGGTTTTTGAATCTAGGCATAGGCTGATGTTATTTGTTAGGGGATGGTGCTCCCTTTTTGCAGAGGAGTATAAGGTCAACTGAACTGGTTATGATCTTGAGTTGAGACCCTGTGTTATGGTCATCGTCTAGGCACAGTTGGCCTGTTCTCAAGTCCTGCGCAGAACCTGCAAGACACCATTGTGTGCACCCTTTGCACATACGTGGGGCTCTTCTTTCAGGAGATCACAAAGCACTTCGTAAGTTCAAATATTCACTTAGTAGATGAAGCCAAGAAATAGCAAGTGATTCCTGAAGATTAAAAAGCTAATGAGAGGCAGAGAACTTAACTGTTAGCTGCTTTGCCATTTTTCCTGATAGATGTTTGCAAAAAAACCCATCATTAAAGTGACATTTACAGATGGCTGATTTTGAAGCGTAAACATCTAAACTGGCACACTTACTGTTCTGCCTACCTCTGACCAACTTTTTGTTATGTTTGTTTCCAGGAACACCTGTCTGGTTCTTTGTGAAAATTGCTCCAATTCGAAATGAGCAGGATAAAGTGGTTTTATTTCTTTGCACTTTCAATGACATAACAGCTTTCAAGCAGCCCATTGAGGATGATTCATGTAAAGGTTTGTCTTTTTCACAATTATATGTTTATGCTGCTTCTGTTTGTTTGCCCTGATCTTGAAAGAGCTAAAGTCCTTTAAGCCAAAGAGTTAGATGTTAAAATAGCTTGTAGCTGTGCCACCAGGGACTGCATTTGTACAAGGAATGGTTGTTGGTTTCTTATGTGAATCATCTCTGGCCTTCATTGGAAAGGGTCATTGCTAATGAAACCCCCAAGTGCGCCAGGAAACAGAGTTTACTTATCAAATAGGTGCTGCTTTTCCGTATAAATTCATTAATATCCACACTCCAGCATAGTCTTCAAGGAGTCACAATGTTGCTAAACAGCTTCTCTGATGTCAGTGGAAACTGAAGGATCTTGGGCCCTGTACAAATTGTGCATGACACTACATGCAAAAATGGAAGATTTAACCCTGTCTGAGTCTAGGAAAGGTCTGAATAATTTCATTCTGTCTGGCTTGATGTTATTTATCATTGTTATGAGATCCTTATATTAAGGTTCTGAGCTGGTATCCTTTAAGATGTTTGAAGAGATTCCCATCATCTTAAGTTGAATCAGGGTTAAGCTGTCCTGGTGAGTGAAGTAGCACTGTAGTATTTTGCTGTTAACTCTTTGCTGAGTTACACCCTGGAAACCTGGAAGCAAAGTCAGCTGTGACAGCAACATAAACTTGCATTCAGGTTCGGATCCTGTCAGAAATAGATCTTTTGTACCCATATGGAGAGTTACAGACACTTGCATCCTCTGGGCTAAAGATGACATAAGTTCTTCTGCTGTTTGCATTTCTGCAGTATTTAATATTTGTAGTATTAAATTAAACAGGAAACTTACTATGAAAGTGAATTGATTTACATTTCTGCTCAACATGTTATTCTTTAGAAATGTAGTTTTTCGAAGTGGAAACACCTGTTACCATGAAAAAGGTAGTACAACCTTGACAAACATACCCTCTTCCAGGCCGTGAGTTTATTTATTTTTTTTCCCCTCCTTTTAATTTGGCTCTTCATTGTTTTAATAAAACTGATAGTGGACTTCATTGTGTCCTGATAAGGACTGACAGCAAAGATAAATCAGCATGATGCCGTAAAGCTGGCTCTTATTTATTTTCTGGGAGTGAAGGCCCTTGCTCCATTTAGTTAGCCAACAAACAGGATTTTCAGCCAGGGGTGGTAGCCGTTTCTTTTCTCTTAGCTTTCATAGGAGATCCTTAATGAGATAGTAATAGGCACACTTGTGAAGAGAGTTTGTCCTTCACTTTCAACATGAAGAAGCACTGCAACTTTTTAGTTTTCAAGTGAAGTATTTTGAAGGAAGGAAAGGCAAATTTTTATTTCCTTTTAAAATCTCATTTGGATTTTCAAATCATGCTCTTCTTACAGTGATTGTGACAATTCTTAGCAGTTCTATATCTACAGTAATATAAACACTAAACATACATGTAAGTGCACCAATTTGCAGACGAGTTAAGATGTTAAGCTAGTTAAGTGACTAACAAAACTCACAGACAGAAGAACTGGACATAATATTTAGAGGCCACTGATTCAGAGCTCTGTATTCCTTCCCTGAGTGCTATGACTTTATGTACACAGAAGGGTTAATGCACTTAAATCTTTCAAATATTGTTTCTCAGTCTCCTAAAATTAACAAAGTACCACCAGCTTCATAGTGGTAAGAGTTTTCAGTTCCTGTAAATGCAAATCAAACATGATATAAATGAAACTGTACATTCTGTTCTTATTTTATCCCCTGCACGTTTTTCTTCTATAAGTTACTTGCCATAGGCTAGTTTGGAATGTTGCATGCATCTCAGGAGGTGATATTGTATCAGTCACTTGATGGCTAGATGAGCAATTTCTTGGAAAAGAATTGACTTGTCAAACAAAGGATTTTACATGTGTGACCATGTCTTTAATATTAGATCTTGTGCAATTGTATATTGCGAGGAGGGGGGAAAAGGTGTATCAGACAATTGTCTTTAGTGGTCTCCAGGATTCATAGAGGGGAAAAACATCTTTGGAAGATCTGAAAAAGGTAAAATTATATCAGCTGTTTCTCAGAATCATTGCTTTTACAGGCCTGAGCTTTGAAGAGAGCATATTCTTTGCCCCCTGTACAACATTACATAGGAATTTTGTAGTGTGCTTTTCAAGGATAGCAATTTTCAAGGAAATGTTTCTCATGTTCTAAACCCAAATTAGCTCCTATTCCAAAAACCTAAAACTATGAATTTAGAGATTTATTGTTTAATTGAAACCACTGAGAATTTCTAATTGCTAAATCATTTTTTCCTTTTTATTTTCAATCATCTTTTATCAGCTACTTTGCTTTTACTGTGTTTATATGTAAAATCAGTTTCCTGTGCCTATGACCTCTTAATATGCAATAGACTGCATGCAAATGCAGGTATTTAATGTATGTGCTGTTTGCATAGTTGTAGAGTGGCATAAAGTATTTAAGGTTTTCAAAATCAACACCTGTATGTCTATGTAGAGAAAACAATTATGTGGTACAAGAACATGCTCAACTTAAAGAGCAACTAATCTGTCAGGCTAAAGATACTTATCTGTGGTATATCTTCGTTTTCTATCATCTGCTGGCAATTTCAAGCATGATTGTTCAGCTGCAAATGATGTAGTGACTCCTTGAGTAAAAGTGGTGAGCTCTAATGACAGGTGTTTGACTTGTACACAAAAATGAATATGCGTCTTTTATCCAAAAGTGACTTAAAGAGTAGAAGGTCCCAGTAGTATTTTTCATTCTTAATAATTTCTTTATTAACAATATCAGACATGGGAATAGATGAAAGAAAAAAAAAATCTGAATCGTGTAAAAAGTAGACTCCTAAAAGTAGTCATTGTTAATTGAGTCAGATAATTTAAATGTTTGTTTTATGACTGCTGTAGAAGTTAAGTAAACTTGCTTTTAGGTGCAACATCTTTAAAAATAGTTAATCCAAAACAAAACCACTTAAAAATAGTACATCGGTGATGTTGATATAATATCTTTAAACAGCTTCTTTCCACTCTTTGCCCTATGCTTGCCCCTTTGAAAAATCAGAGGGGGGAAAAAAAAAAAAAGGTTTACTTGAAGAGAAGTAGGAAAAATCAAGCTATAGCATAGCTAAATTTGGCTTGTGAAGTGATAGGTCACCTTCTTAGCTGAATTTTAGAATATATGCTATATTTGGAATTCATACATTTTGTCTGTATATGTCTGTCTTTGGCTTGAGATGTAATACACCAAGTGTGAGGTGTTTGAGAATAATGTATAAAGTAGGAATGCATCACTTTATGAAAACAATAATTTGTGCAGACAGAAGCTATGTTTGCACTCTGAGTAGCTATTTGGAAGTTTGTCTGAACAGGTTTTGAATTTAGAAATAAGATGTCAACATATTCAGCTGCATCTATGCTTCATTATAAAAGTTTGGAAATGATTCTTTGGATCCTAATTTTTGCTTTTGATACTTTATTTTTATACATAAAGGTGATCAAATTCAACAGAACTGAATCGCATAGGAGAATGGTTGTTAGCCTTCTGGTTATTGTAACCTTCTGTGCTTTGTATCAATCATCAGTTACCATCTCCTCTGCAGAAGAAGCTTTATTTCATTTTGCAGCTAAGCTGTCCTTTGCATCACAAGCACGGCCACACAAAAATGAATGTTTTTATTGCCTCCATCTTAATTCAGGGAAAACTCCAAGTGTTTAGTTTCCTTTTTTGTTGTTGTTGCTAATTTTTTGTTCTGTTTTTAAAGATGTATTTATATGAACAGAGCCAGTGTTTGAAATATTTTGATTATGTTATACTCTACTTTCATCTAGATGAAATGTTTTCTTAAAGGAAACAAATGAAAGGGAAGTGGTGAGTATATTAAGAAACTTTGGTATGCTTCCCCAGTCCAGATGGAAAAATAAGACAGTTGTAGTCATGAAGTTTCAAATGGAAGGAGCTTTAAGACTTCAGAGAGGCATGATGGATTTAAACAGGGATCTTTAATGTGCAAGAAAACAAAGGTGGTTTGATTGAAGGCAAGAACCACTAGAATCCTGATTTACTCACGCTTACACAGTTCTGTGTGAACAACAGACCTGTGACAAAAACAATGGCTCCTTCAATGGCAATGTTGTAACTCCAGGAATTGTGTAAGTCATGGATCAGCAACTTGATAACAAGGGTTCTGTAGCCGTGACACTTCCTAATGTTTCAGTTTGAGTCATCATGATCAAATTGAGGAAAGTGCTAGGAAACAAATAACTACTTACAAATTAATAAATGTTTATGTGACTTAAGTATCAACAGATCATGCTTATCTCAAAATACAGAAAATAGATTAATTCAACTTAAGAGAATTGTTCAGTGAAGTTTTATCCCTTGAAGAAGTCTTGATAACGTAAAAATTACATCAACAAAGTTGTATTTCAGTGCCAAGTTTCCCCATGAAACAAAGCTCAGGGGACAGCTTTTGTCCCTGTTGTTAGCATCTTGTCTCCTTGGGTGTTTCTATTCACCTTTTTAAATGAAATGGTGGAAAACTGAAAGAGCATTATGGAATGCAGGACAGCTGAAAACAGTGGTGTTAATCCTGAAGGCTCTTCATCTTTGAAGCTGGAGATGGGGTGTGGGGTTGTGTGTGGGGGTTGTTTTTTTTTTGTTTGTTTTTGTTTTTTTTTTGTGTGTGTGTGTGTGTTTGCTTGTTGTTTTTTGTTTGTTTGTGGTTTTTTTGTTTGTTTCTTTGTTTGGTTGGTTTAGTTTTGTTTTGTGTGTGTTTGGTTGGGCTTTTTTTTTTTTTTTTTAATGCCATCTCATTGCTTTGTACCTGCATGATGTGTTTTGCAGTACTGAAAATGGAGACCCAGCAATGATAACGATGCACTAGAATCAAAGACAGAGGCACAGGCAAGCACAAATGGGGGGCTGGCATGCAGCTTTATGTTTGGTTCCTGAATTCCAAGCTGCTTTCTCTGCTATGCAAGCTCTTGTTTGAGGAATATATATATACCTCCATGAGAACCACCTAAGGTCATTAGATTTCAATTTCATTCACATTTTCTTGATTTTTAGAGAAAAAAAAAAAAAAAAGGCGTAGGGATATACCAACTGCTTGTGTTGAAAGAGAACTCCTAATCCATATCATTTGGTATCCCTGTCTTAGCAGGACTATCAATATTCTTACACCATTCTGAAACCTAGTTTCTTATCTTGGAAAGCTCCATCTTCTTCATGTATTTAGCTTCATGACCCTTACATTTTAATGTTTATGCTCTCTTGAGTGGCTTAAGTTCATTATTTGATCTGCCTTCACTGGATAAATATCTGACTTGCTGTATGCTGTGTCCATCTCTAGGCTTCTGGAGGAAAAATTGCAACAAATTCAACAGGCGCTGCTGTCTTTTCATGCAGTATTGGAGAAATTACCATTCAAGAGGATTAGTACTGGCCTTGTCTCTCACTTTCTCTTTTTCTATGCTACAATCTGCAGGCCTACTATAATTGTACTCTGAAGTTCTCACATTTTTGTCTTCCTTTCACCAAAAACCAAACCGACCAAACAAGTCAATACAAAGAGAACAGTGTTCTGTCCTAAATCCAAGATTCATACATATGGGTCATCTGCACAGTAATTCAGTGTCTGGTTTTAGGTGTATCATCACGCAGGTGCAGCTCCAAGCTGGACTCCCATGTGTTGTACCCAATGTATGGAGGGTGTTAGGGTATGTTTCCAGCCTGCCATTTTCACATCGGCATTGGTTCAAAAAGCCCTGCCTTTTTGACACAATCTTGCCTATAGCAGTTCAATTGTTTTCAGATGAGTTTGGAGTAGATGGTGAGAGATCTAATGTTCATGGGAGCACTTCTTTCACATACCATTTAGGCACACAGAAATGAGATTTGCAACATGTAGGGCAGGGGATGTGCTTATAGGGGATGCTGAGGATGGAGGAATGGGTTAAGCTGTACCTTTGAAAAGGAGATGAGTCATGAGAAGAGGGGGAGATACTCGAAGGTGCTCAGTATTCATACCCACAAGTCATGCCACAGAGATGTCTGGCAGTGCTTCTGTGCAAGATGATTGGTGAGATGCTTCCTTTTCCTCTTTCTGTTTATTTCTGAATAGCCAAACTCAATGACACGAAGGAAATGCGCACTGAAAGTTTGTCCTTACATTTTGAACCAGATTTGGAATTTTCCAGGAAAATGCCCTACCCATCACTCCGTTTTGAGTTACTAAAAGGGAATCTCTACGCTAGCTGGCATTAAAAGCATAATATGTCTGGCAAGGGAGGCAGACTCCGAGCTTCCGTTTGAAGCTTAAACTCTTGTCGTTTTTCATTTGGCACTTCGGCTGCCAGTTACGAGCGAGTTGCTCTGCAGCCGGCGCTTCAGCACCATGGCCAGCGCCACGGGGCGGCTGCTGCCGTGGGGCTGCTGTTTTTGTCCTCCCGGAGCAAATCCTCTCTCCGGCCTCCTCGGTCTGCTGAAAATGCACCAGGGCTGGGAGACTTCTCACGTGGGCCTAGAGAACAGAAAGAAAACATAGTAATGCTGGCATGTAAGTTCTTGGGAAAGAAAAGCCATAGCTTGGTGTAAGTTGCTATAGCAATTTAGAAAGGCTGAAGATTAGCCATTATAGAATCATAGAATGGTTTGGGTTGGAAGGAACCTCAAAGATTAACTAATTCTAACCCCCTGGCCATGGCAGGGACATCTCCATTAAACCAGGTTGTGCAAAGCCCCATCCAATCTGTTCTTGAAACATCCAGTGATAAAGAATCCACAGCTTCCCTGAGCAACCTGTTCCAGTGCCTCATCACCCTCATAGTGAAGAAATTCTTCCTAATTTCCAATCAAAATCTTCTCTCTTCCAGTTTGAAACGATTACTTTTCATCCTATCACTACGAAGCCGTTGTAAAAACTCCCTCCCCAGCTTTCTTGTAGGCTCTCTTCTGATACTGGAAGGACATAATAAGGTCTTCCCAGAGACTTATTTTCTCCAGGTTGAACAGCCCCAACCCTCTCAGCCTGTCTTTGCAGGAGAGGTGTTCCAGCCCTCTAATCATCTTTGTAGCCCACCTTTGGACCTGCTCCAACAGGTCCATGACTTTCTTGCATTGAGGGTTCCAGAGCTGGACACAGTACTCCAGGTGGGGTCTCAGAGGAGCAGAGAAAGAGGGGCAGAATCACTTCCCTTTGATGCAGCCAGAACACGGTTGGCTTTCTGGGCTGTGAGCACACATTGTTGTCTCATGTTGAGCTTTTTCATCACCCAGCACCCCCAAGTCTTTCAACTCAGGACTGTTCTCAATCCATACTCCACCCAGACAGTATTTGTGCTTATGAGTGGTTTCTCCTACCTGATCCATTCTTCTAACATCTGCTGGCTTTATTCACAAGTTAATAAGACCCTCAACCCTTAGCTTATCAATTGTAGTTAGATTTCCTCATGTATAGTGGAGAAAGAATACTCTCTATAAATGTATCTTAAAAACAAACAAACAACAAGCCACTAACACTCAACACCCTCCATGTGAATGTATTGTGAGGAAAAAAAAAGTACTTTGGGTCAGGTTTGTAAGAGATACAAAGTGACATCATTTGAGGTTTTGTCATGTTGATTTATTTCTGTGTGAAACAGTCCTTTGGTGTAGTAGCTAAATGTACATGGGTTAATCAGGAAAGATCTTCCTGCCTTCCTGGATGGAAAACATTCAATCTACTTGTTGCTGAATAGTGCCTGAAACTATTGGCTAATTCTGCTCAAATTGGCTATTAAATTACCATTGACAGATGTGCTTTAAAAAGTGCTTTAAGGCATATGAAAATATTCAATTTTATTCTTGACTTTTTAAATAAATGCACCATTTTGCATATTTGTGAAGGAGAAAATGCTAACTCTCTTCTCAGGTCTGCCCTGGATGATCTTGTTGAATACCAGATCTATGTATTTTGTTTATCTTTTATGCTCACCACTCAAATTACTAAATGTGTTCCTGCAACCTCCATCAGAGTGAGAGGTCAAGCAAGGATATGTTCAAAGTACTGGGCAGTACTTTAACTGTATTTGTCATGGGTCACTCTCAGGCTAAACTTCAAAATGGTCTTTAAAAACAGTCACAACTAATAGAATAATTTCTTTTAGTGATAAATCCATAATGGAGGAACGTTTCCAAGAGCTAGGGTCTTATTAAGAATTTATTCTGCACAGTGTTGAAAATCCTCTGTTGCAGTAGGAGGTGAGACTGTTTAACAGTTCCCAGGTAGTGCTAGCATTTTTTGAGATTGGAACTAAATGCACTGATACTTTCTTTTCAGGACACCAAAAATATCCAGCTGTATACTCTGACTGATTTTCTGTTATGGCACAGTACTGCTCATAAAGGTTATAGCTGTGACTGTCATTCAAGGTCTTTTTGTTTTGAGGGGTATTTGAAATGATAGTAAAAAATAGTCTAAATTAAAATTCAGCATATGCCTTCTCTGCCAGAAGCTGCTAAATGTTTTCTTAGAGTTTGAGAAAATCTATTTGTATATTCCCTCATTTTGTTTAGCAAGGATAAAATTAATGATTTTGTTTTCCTTTGTCTGCCCTGCTTTTTATTATCTTCTGTATATTTCTCTGCTTAGACCAGATCTATGCTGAATCTGGGTCCACTTCTGTTACAGACAACTGCAATTTTCATATTATGTGATTCTAGTCTAGTCTTGAATCTAGCCATTGGATCTAATAGAAGATTGTTATTAAGTGGGAATTTATCCTTAGAAAGGATGCAGTTCTTGTAACGGCACTCTTGTAGAGCCATTGAATACAAATTCAAGGCAGTCATGGGTTTTATTACTTTGCCGACCTGAAGCCTATTTTGTGACTTGCTTTTATCTGGTACTTTCTTAAATTATACTCTGTTGTGGTCAGTATTAAAGCAGATTGCTCAGTTTTAACTTTTTAGTAGTTATGAGAGACTTCATGTGGTACACTCGCAGAATGTTTTGGTAATGTGTGTAATCTTACATGTTTTCTCAAGGATGGGGAAAGTTTGCTCGCTTGACCCGTGCCCTCACAAGCAGCCGAGGGGTACTGCAGCAGCTTGCTCCAAGTGTGCAGAAAGGAGAGAACGTTCACAAGCATTCGCGACTTGCTGAGGTAACGTTTTTTTTGTTTGTTTGTTCCCCCCCCTCCCCAAGAAACTGTAAAGAAATGTTTTTAGCCTTTGTGGGCATGTTGTCTTTGTGTGAGCCAAACTTTGTCTGTCCCCCTTGGTCTGAGAATCCACTTCCAGGCATGGTGCTGACATGGGAGCTCAGAATATGGTGCGTGTGCTATGAAATGGAAACAGGTGTCCAAAAGACTTGATGTGACCTAATTGCAGTGTTGTGTTTTGTATCTCAGCAAAGTCTTATAATGACAGTATTATTAAAGTATTACTTTCTTGCTTGGTTTCCATTCTTCTGAAGATCTTAATCTTAGCAGGATCTTGGACTAGTCACTTGTGTAAGATTGAGATGTGAAAAACTCAGGCTAGTACAGAAGGAAATCTTGGACAATCCTTGACATGGTTGTTCTCTGCATTCATTTACGTCTAGTTTTTTTTCAGTGGGCTCCCAATCCTGCTTTACAAAATGGTTAAAATGTATGTTTCAGTTACAGGTTCAATGGACAGAACAGCTGTAAGATGCCACAAGTAGTACTGTAGACAGATCAGGAAAATGAAACCTTGCGATTTAGGTAGACTTCCCAAGTTTTGAGAAAAGCTCTAGATAGAGAAAGCTTCTTGAAGTATGTAGGGTTGTAGGGCTTTCTCCACGAGGGGGAGAGACTGTCCTAAGTTTCCTATAGCTGTCTCTTGGGCCAGTAGCAGGGTCTTCCTGGTGTAAAAACAGCCTAGGGCAAATCTTGATATGGTGTTAATGACATCATGGCCAATGTAACATGGCGCTCCTGTTTCACCTGTTGCTGCGAATGCCATGGTAGCAGCTGTGACTCTTGTCAATAATCCTTAATCTTCCTGTGTAGCTGGAAGTGTAAGCTATTGCTGGGTTCCATGAAGTCTCCATATAGTCAGTAGTCTTTTAATTTTGCCCTGTATATGTCTTAGTTTCTATAAAAAATGTCCTGCCCAGACCTGTACTACTACCATATGTGATGATGAAATTCCCACAGACGTGACCTTACCTATTTAGTATTTAATACAGATGCACTCAGGAATGGAAAACTGATTTGTATTGTAAGTACAGAAATAACATAGATCATGGACAATCACATGGACACTATACTGTAGGAGTGCCATGTAATTATCACATGTCCACCCAGAGATTGCTTAATGTCTTGGAATTTGGAATAGTCTCCCTCTAAGTCCTGCTCAAGGTTTAGCATCAAATAATCCTTCCTTCTCTCTAGATGTCTACCCTTGAATTTTACTTCATGCTAAAATGTAGGCAGTGTAATGTAAGGCAAAGGGTCTGAGGTAATTCTCTGGCTCAGTGAGCCTCAGTCTGGACCCGAGTGACTACACATTACTGAAACTTCTTGTGAGCTCATGAGCTCAACAAGATTTTGCAAGTATTTTAACTGGCATAGCCAGTTGATTCATTAGAAATAAGAAAGGGCAAGTGTACAGTTTACATGTCTGAAATGAGTTTCTTTAATTGCTGACTGAATATTGCAGTTGTTTTTTTAAAAAGAACATTAGCCCCAACTGTGATGTTAGGTATGTCGTTGTGTATCTGCTGTAATTCCACTTAGTCAATAGAACTACACTAGAGAAAAGCAGAGTGCAGATAATCATACAGACAAGCCTACTTCTCTTCCTTTGAAGACATATGGGGGTGCCAGGCTTCTTATTCAGGAAAGATCTCTTAATAATATTTAATGTGGGATCTCTATGTATTCCTTGATATATTTTTCAAGTTACTTTTTTTTCTTTATCTCTTCTGTAGACTATTTGAAATCATAAGTTCAAATTAAAATTTGTCTTTTTCTTCTTTTCCTGCTGGCATTTCACATCAGTCTTGTTTGCTTGAGATGTCTCTTTGTTTATTTGTATATTATTTGCATTGTTCTTAGATCTTTATCACTTACATTTTTGAATATCTCAGGAGCCAGTTGTGTCCTAGAACCTGAAGTGGGGCAGAGTGTTGTGGCAGGGTCCTGTTTTGTATTTGTACAAAACCTTACAATTTCTTTTATTGCTTACGAAATATTAGTTTAAGAAAGGTGTTAGAGACAAACTACTTTTTTTTTATCCACAGTCTATGGATAATACAAGGAGTGTCTGTAAAGCCTCAAGCTCTTACTTTTGCCAGTATGTGTAGAATTGGTTTGGTTTTTTTTTTTTCTTTGGCTTGATTTCTCTAATAGCAGTCATATGAAAACCAGTTAAATTAATTATGTTGTTCATGCATGGCTCTTAGGTAACTCTCTACTTTTTGCAATAAAAGTGAAAAGTAATTGATACATTTCAGTGGCTTTATCACCAAGGAGCTGATTGTAGGAACCATTCTTCCTGGTCCCTGCATAGTACACATGTCCTCTGCACCTATAGTGTTAGCTGATGTATTCTGTATATTTACCAGGCAGCTCTGGGTAAACAAGATTGTGTCACAATTTAAAAAAATGTGATAATTATGAGAAGTAAAAGTAAAGAGATCATAATGGTGCTTAGCAGCACTGCTCAATAACAGAACTTTTGCCATTTTTTTTTCATAAACCTTGTTTACCAGGGACTTATAACTGCCATTAAAATCTACTTCAAGTTGAAGCTTCAACACCTAGCCCTTGGCTTGGGAGCAATTTGTGTGGATGCTTGCGAAAACAAAAGCAAGGGAGAGAGAGAGCAAATATGTGCAGATGAAAACACAAAAGAGAGATATTAAGCTGAAAATTAACAATTGTTTTTGTGTGTGGTGTGGTGGTTTTGTGGTGGTGGTGGTGTTGTCCGTGTCCGTCCCCCCACCCCCCCCCGGTCATGCAGTCTTAAAGATAAAGAAATCATTATAACCACTTGTTGATGCACTTTTATGAGTTCTGTCAGGTGATATATTCATCATTTGATAACAAATTCAAGATAATTTTTTTAGCATTATTTTGTTACATTAAAAAAAAAAGCCTTGTGAAACCCATGATGAAATTTCTCATTTCTTCTCTTGAAATTATATTCTTCAGCTTTAGAGAGCTATTAAGGTATCATGCATCTTTACCACAAATAATAAATGCAGATAATATGACTGTAGTGGCTGATGAATCATGAGCAAGTGGAAGAATACTTTCATTAATAAGTTTCTGAATCAAATATTTCTTTTATTCTGGTATAACTCTGTAATAGGAAAATGTCTTCCCAATCCAGAGCTATTTCAGTTATTTGGAAAATTATAGTAATAATGTATTTGTGTAGTGCACGAGTGGAAGCTTAGAATATTGTTTTATATAGTTGTATACAATTTCTTCATGATTACTTTTATGTTCATCTCTTGGTTGTTTCTTTTTTTTCTTTTTATTTTTCTTTTTTTTTTTTTTTTTTGCTTTATCCTCTCCATCAGTGCCTGTACAAGCAGTTTGAATCTAGTTAGTTCATGCTGGTAGGTAATGACACCTGACTGCTTCAGCAAATATTGTGTCTCAGGTTGGCATTATTCTCCCTAGATGCTGGAGTGCAGCAAGAGCACCTTGAAATAGGGCAGAAGTTACTTCTCTTTGCATCTACCTTGCTTTACTATATGGTAAAGAGAGTGGGATTTATAGCTCTTAATATCCAGATGACCTACGTGTGGTATGTGTGTCTGAAGGATGGTGAAGAAATAGACTGTACATGGCCCTTGGTGTGAAAAGTGAAGAAAAGAGGTCTCCTGATTTCCAGTGCAGCAACCTGGCAAAACCTAGTTCTTCATCACTAAGATCTGTGAACCTCCTTCCATTACTGCTGTATAGATTTGAGCTCTCTTGTTTTACTTAAAATCACGTGCTGCATGTTCTCTGAGATAATTGGACTTTGTTATAGGTGTTTTTCTCTTCCTTCAATTAAAACAATTTGGTGCCTTTGGAAACTCTTGGCTGTCAGTCCTGGAGGCTGAAAGACCTTTGCCAACGTGTAGGCAAGTTGCCTTGCTTGGGAGAGGTAGCATGATCTAGGACAATGCTCTTCTTCCATCTCAAGCTGTGAAATGACAGTTCATCTCTGTAGCAATGCCAGCAAGAAGGAATGGTTTTACAAGGCGTGTGTTAATGATGTAATGAGAGTGAGCCAGGGCAAGAAGTTATGACTCCCATTCCAAGCAAACAAAAGACTGGAGACCCCTCAGGCTTCCTGCAGGTTGCTTTCTCCACCTTGGAAGGGATTGATATCCCTGTGTCATTACTTGATGCTCATCTTCTGCCCCATCCCTGACCCTGCTTTCCAGATTCACGCCCACACTGATGGTGCACATCCTTCCACTAGAGACCAGTTAAAGCTCCTGGACACTTTAAGCTCTACCAATGGCTATTTAAACAGAGACTTCAAGGTGGTAATGAAAGTTCAGAAGACTTATTAAGGTCCTTAGCCATTCAGATAGTTTAGAGTACATTTACTTTCTAAATAAAAGGGGAAGGAAACATCAATCCTTTTTATTTCCCTGTGCTGTAGCCCTTGAATCTCAAACGAACTAGGGGAGAGTTCTTTGTAGTTGGTGATGACATTTTAAAACACTGAAGCAACAAAGTTGTTTTTCTTAAGAAGTAGAAGCTAGAAGTTTCTTTTTCTCTGCATTGAGTTCAGTTTTACATCCCTGCAGTTCCACTGGTTTTACTGTAAATTTTTTTTTTCTTTATAGCAAAATAATGAACAACATAGTTGAGCTCCTCCTTTATTGCCAAATAGAGTTTGTTCTTGCATTTGTTCCTTTTTATTTGGGTGTATGGGAATACATGAGTATATATTCCCGTAACTTTAATTTGGATGATGCAAAAGTTCCTGGAGTACAAATGGAATTTGATCTCTTGAGTACACATACTAACTTGGTACACAACCTATGCCTCTTCCAGTCTCTACCAGTGATTTCTGGTGACTGCATTGTCTGGCCAGTGCCTCCTGCAGAGAAAAACCTGCTTCTGTATTTTGCTGCTTCCAGCTTCTCTCACCACAAGGCAATTTTTTGTAGTATGGAGAACCCTGTGAATCAGGGTCAGGAACATAACACTGAAGTGGATGTGTCTGAATCTAATTTAGTCTGCGCATGACTAAGAATGGACTTTGACAACTCCATGGGAGTTACAAAATGAAGAGCTTTATTACTGGTACATCCCTTTGTTATATAGAGCAATCTTCACTGATCATGCACACCAACAACAATGATGATTGGATACATGCGACATCCCACACACTGTTCACACGCCTAAATCCACTACATGATTGGCTGTCATCTAACTTGCCTAGTACCCCCCACATCCTGTTTTTCTTTACTTTGCTCTGCTTTATCTTCTTGCTTCATTGCCTTTTCTCCACCATTGTTCTTCCTTCATGCTCTTTCCATGGTTCAAGGACAGTTCCTGATAAGTGTTCTTCCAACCAAGGTCCCACAAGTCTGTGAGGGTTTTGCTTCATGGCAAATGTTTCTTTTCCCTCTTTGCTGTTGTTCTAAAAATTCAGTGAAACAAAATACTAAGTCCTCATTTTGTTGTTTATTAAAAATAAATAAAGCAAAACCTGCTGATGCCTTTGTGCTAATGTGCAGGTCTCCAAGCAGGTCGCACTACTACTTTTCTGAAGGACACGCTGAACTCCAAGTCAGCAGACTTTCAACTCTCATTGTCACTTATACATGTACAAGGGACTCTGATCTGATAGTGTCTCACCCCTGTTGTGCACAGGTGTAAGTGATAATGTGAGGTTGAAAGCAGCAGGAAACTTGATCTGAGGCTGGTTTGTCCAAGTAGGACTCTTGTAACTGATTGTTTTCTTTTGTCCCCTTTGGCTTAATCTATTGGAAAAAAGCCCACCAGTTCCCACCTCCTCCCTTAAAAAAAAACAACTGTACTCAGAAAAGCTTTCAGATAAAAATCCATGTCTAAATAATTGACATTAAAAAAGCTGAGATAAGGAGCATGAAAGGAAAACATCCTCCTATTATAGTTACACTGTGTGATCTTTTCCCTGAGCGGGTAGCCATTTAATTTCCTTCTCTGCTCCCTATTGCTCTAAATTATGTGTTTTTAAAAAAAAAAAAAAGTGAAAAAGAAACCACACTCCTAAGGTTCTCCCAGGTTCTATGAGTCATTAGCAAACACATCTCACTCAAGCAAACCTCCATCTTGCTTTCAGATTTCACCCATAACTTATCCAGGGTAAATTTAATTTTTAACTTTAATGTGTCTTTATTTGGAGACAGATCCCTCATGTTTTTTTCACTCTTGTGTATATCCATAGATGTAAATAAACACATACATGTTCATAGGTATGTAAAAGAAACTTTAGTTCCCAAGAATTAAATACATGATCATACTCTTCTGACACTCCTGTGCAGAACTGGAGAGATAGTAAACTAAAAACGGGCAGCACTGATCAGGATTGCAGTTATGCAGAACACTTGGAGCATGTGCTCAGCTTGAGGTCTGAGGTTTAAAATACATGCTGACAGATCCTCTTTTGCTGTAGCACTTTTTTGAATTCAGACTGAACTGCATTGTAAGTCAACTGTACACCATCAGATAGTGAAGACACTGATCTCTCACAGAATTAGAGTCATCACAGTTGGAAACTGTGTTCAATGGTCAAAAGCAACAAGAACAAAATCTTACAAAAGAACTCAAACTAAAACAAACAAAACAACAACAACAGCAAAAAAGCCAAACACAAAAAAACCCCACCTCACCATCCACCAGAGTGTGTCCTATACATTTTTTTAATACCTCCAGGGATGGTTACTCCACTCTCAGTGAAAAGTTAAAGCTCAGAATGAGTTAATTTATGCAAATGATAGTTATCATGTCATGAATGGCTGAGACAAGAGGAACAAAGACCCATGGATTCATGATAGATTGTAGTATAAGACTATTTCAGGTACAGTATAGTGAAGATTTGAATAGACCATGTTGAAAAGCAATGTGGTCCAGTGATCCCAGTGCTGGACTGGAACTCGGAAGTTGTGGTTGTGTTCCTGATTTTGCCATTGATTTCTAATTGCATCAGCCTTCCTTCCCATCATTTGTCTGTCTCATCTACTTAGATTGCTGAAGGAGCTGTCTCTTCTCTACATGTCTTGGATATCCAGCACATTAAGCTTAGTGTCAAAAATAACTAATGACATTAAAAGAAATAAGAACTCTTCTTAGGTTGATGCTGATTTGTTTAACAGAATATTTATTGCTTACTATTTGATGATGTTAAAAGGACTTAATGGATATGCATTTTTGTCGACAGTTGTACTGAGCTTGAGAATCTACAATGTGAAAAATAGCATAAAAAAAATCAACATATTTTCTTTTTCTTCTCAACCTCTGTCACTACAGGTGCTGCAGCTGGGCTCTGAAATTCTTCCACAGTACAAACAAGAGGCACCAAAGACTCCACCACATATAATTTTGCATTATTGTGTTTTCAAGACTACCTGGGACTGGATCATCTTGATTTTAACTTTCTACACTGCTATTTTGGTCCCTTACAATGTCTCCTTCAAAACCAAACAGAACAATGTGGCATGGCTAGTAGTTGACAGCATTGTAGATGTCATTTTTTTGGTAGATATTGTGCTTAATTTCCATACCACCTTTGTGGGGCCAGCAGGAGAGGTGATCTCTGACCCAAAGCTGATTCGCATGAATTACTTGAAGACGTGGTTTGTGATTGATCTGCTCTCATGTTTGCCATATGATGTCATCAATGCATTTGAGAACGTCGATGAGGTCAGTATACTAGTTCCACTCCTACCCACTAATTATTACTTAATGGCTGGGGGAGATGAGAGAGACGGGAGGAATGCTTTTAAATATATTGAATTAGTGTACATACGTCGCTAGTAACTGCCCTCAGTGCACAGGGAAGTTTGCTTATGAGCCTTAGTCAGAAGGGTGCATCTTAAACTGCAATGGGAAAGGCTGACACGGTCAGAAATCTGTGTTTATTTTCCTTTATTCTGCATCCTCAGAGTTTAGGAGGATGTCTGCAGAAACAGACAGCAGAACCTCTGTACAGCACTGAGGAAAACTGCTTCATCTGAATTCCTTATGAATAGTTTTAACTGGTGTGTCAGGATTGTTGCTTGGGCCCAAATTCTCTTGCTTTCAATGTTGACTGAACAGGGTGTGTGCACTAATGGCAATTCTTCATGTGAACAAGGTAAAATGGACTTTTCCCAGCTGCTTCTAATACAATATAGCAGGTGGCAAAGAGGCAGGCAGTGACTTGCCACGTCATCTTAGACCACCAAAAAGTACTGTGTGGGTGTCTGATGATCTATGCAGTATTGTTTGGCAACAACATTGTTGTTTGTTATTCTAGAGAAGGTGAAGCAATTGAAGATGCTTTTTTGATGATTGATTGGTAATTCCATATTTAGACAAAAGGTTAGGGGGAAATCTAGACTCCTCCTTAATTCTTGCCAACTTCTTTTGGAACAGGTCACAAGCAAGCAAAAGAACTAACATTCAGACACTTAAACCCACTATACTACCCTGTTTTAACTCCTTATTCTCCCGCTGTACCAGGCACCCAGAAAATAGATGTAAGCTTAATATATTATGATTCCATACCTAAATAGTTCAGAATTAATGAATTGTTAATTAAATCTTAAAAAGGATTCAAGCAGTTCACTTTCTAATTACATGTTATAAAATCTGTACCATCAACTAATTATGTCTGTATTTCTGTGACATATACTAAACCTGTCATGTACATATACATCTTATCAGTGCTTAGTATTTAATTTTTACCCTATGAAATTTAATTTTTATTAGTTCCTTTAAAATATGCTCATGTTATAAAGTACAACCTAGTTATTAAAATAAAAATTATGTGAAGTGAAATATCTTAAGTGAAAACATAAAACTGCATTATTTTTGTAAAAATACACTACACAGGTTTTTATCAGATTTCAAGTATTTTTTTTCAATTACTTGGGGACAAGTAGGCAAAATATTAAATGTAGTGGGAAAAGCATGATGTTATTTGATACTTAATTCCCTAGAGCTACACACTGAAATAATACAAATGAGATCAAGCAAAAAAGCCTTGTGAGACCTGTCCTTAAATATCTGTTATAAAAAGGACCCAGGCTGCAGATTACTCTGCAGGACTTTCATATATTACTTTACTGTGGCACTGGTAAAACAACGTAAGGAGAGGCCATATGTCAGTTTCTGACATTTAGAGTGAAAGAATTAAAAAAAAATAATAAAAAAAAAAACTAGAAAAAAAACAAGAGACAAAAAGGAGTGAAACTTTTCTTACCCTCTACAGATAGTAATAACCTGCTGATGACTTTGCAGGAGGATCATTTCATAACTGTACACTGGTGATGTGACCTACAGAACATCCCTGAGGAAAATGTCTATACCAGTTACCAGTGGCTGAGACAGCCCTTGAGCTGAGCACAGGCACTATCAAATTCATGGTAGCAATTCTGCAGAGGAATTCTTGTGTGAGTTTGAATTTCTCCAGGTTCTCTATCTCAGTGTTACCTTGTAACAATGAGAAGGTGATTAGTGTTTCAGTTTTCCTATGGCTCTTCAACAGTCTCCTTAATCAGTGTAACAGTGTTAGTTTTGGTTATTCTAGATATTGTGCTCAAGGAAAAAAAAAATTAAAAATTTCTTGATGCTATTTTTTCAAGACTGTCTATTTCCCCAAGTGAGTTCTGACATTTAGCTGATATAAGTTGTTGTAGAATCATTAGAGCAGACTTTCCACCGGTGTAAATTGCTGTACTACTTATTAAGGGCTTGGCTCATAGACTGGTTTACAGGACCCCAGGGGTTTTGCCTGCAATGTTGGCAGAATAACATAGTGTGCATCAGGTGGGGATTTAGGACAGTATGTGCTGATCACTGTTTCATGAACTGCATGTAGAGAGAAAGAGAATCTCTTATTAAATAAGGGGAAATAAAAAAAAATAAAAGCCACATTCAAGAGCCTTGAAAGTAGGAAGACTTTGCCTTATATCTTCTTCCGTGTTTTCTTTCAAACTTGTTGGTTTAATTTTTACCTGTCTCTCGCCCTGGATTACACACCATATTACTTAACAGTTGGATTAAGTCAGCTGTGAGACTGCACTGCTCAAGTTACAAGCAGCCCAACTGTGTTGTTAACTGTGTGTTGGTTTGATTTTGCTAAAGGGAATTCCCTTGAAGCTGTGAGATTGGAGTTAGTAGGTGGCTAAGGCTGCTGCAGGGATTTTTTTTTTTTTTTTTTTTAGTCCTAATGCGAATACTCATCAAAACATTGCTAGAGATTAAATGATACCCACTGTCACCAGTGGTGATAAAATGAGATTAAGAATATGAATTGCTTATTTTCCTATTTCAGTGTTTTCCATATATGATTTTAATCAGGAGGAAAGATAATCCTAGTTTAGATGCAGCCCCTGTTGTGAATGGGGACTGGGGCAGGTAGAAGCTCACTGTTTTTTCTGCCTGCTGTCATTCTCTGTTAAAAGAAATGTCACTGAAGACACTGAGGATGTCATGAAGGAACTAACTTGACAAGTCAATTTGTTCTTAAGAATAACATAATTACTTTGATGGAGACGAATTGATTTGCAAGGGACACAGAACCTGGAGCTGAAGTAGTAAAAAGCTGTATATATATAGGTTGAGGCTCTTTTGACTTTGGGTAATTTTGGGACTGTCCCATCACTTAGCTCTTGATAGATTATAGAAAAACTCTCTTGTCATCTTAAACGTGATCCACCAATATATGATTAATTATAATACATTAAATAAGTTTATGAATATTTTTTACAAGTAGCTACTAATTTTAAAATAATCTGTTATTGGGTTTTTTTCTATTTTGAAGTAGCTTTTTGTTTTGCAATTTACTTCATTATTTCATTGTAAGATATAATGGAAAATATTTTCTTGAAACAAAACTGAGTGTTAGTTCTCTGTTTTTCAGGGAATTTCAAAACTCTTTGGGTTTGTTGCAGTTTGGAACATTAGCATATTTTCAATTCACATTTTTTTAATATAACTGAAGTTCCAGTTTCCTGTCTGCACAGCGAAGAATATTTTTGTCTATAAAAATAATTTGAATTCATTAACTATTAATCAGTACAACTATTAATAACTACAAGTAATACAAGAGGAACTTAAGTATGAATAGCCACATTCTACAGATGGAGGGGGGAAGAAAAAACATTATTGTCCTTCTTCAAGGCCATGGAATTAAATATTACAGAATGACAGAATGTTAGGGGTTGGAAGGGACCTTGAAAGATCATCTAGTCCAACCCCCCTGACAGAGCAGGATCACACAGGAACAAGAAATAAAACATAGGAGAAAGTATGAAGCTTCTGATCTCAAGTGCTGTGCTCAAAGGGTCAGTAACAGGATCTCATGTTCAGACATGAACGAAATTTAACACATGAAGCAACAAGCATCCGTTGAGAGATTTCCATTGTTAACTAAATGAAAGAAAAGTTATAAATGTTTCTCCTGGCTTTTCTACATGGGAAGCTAATTACATGGTTAAATACCAATTACTTTCTTGACATGCCATAGAACTTCAAAAAAAGAAAATGTTATGTTGATTGATGAATTAACTTTATGCTAGGCTTAAAATTTCTACTGTTAAGACAATAAATACATTATGCTGTAGTATAGTTGAAGTAAGAAAAGAAAATATTGGTCTAAAATTTACACAGCTCTTAAAATGTGTGGTATTAATCTAATTTGAATTTGAATGATCACAATAAAATTTGTCAGTAATCCTTTACAGTAATTAGTATTATTCCTCACTTAAGGAAATACCGCCTACTTTGGGGGATAATATTATCTTTTTGTGTCAGACATCAATCAGTAGATGTAATAAAAAACAGGCTTAAAGAAAATTCTGCAATTTTTGTCAAGAACAATGCAATTTAGGACTTTGAATTCCAAAGGCAAGTTGAAGCATATTTTTGCAGTGTCAGCTTCAGCAATTTTATACTGTGGTTTTCACCCATTATACCAGAATGTATAATTTATATTGGAAAAAGATTGACGACTTATATGTGACACAGTTATGAAATTTCATGGTAGGACTAGAATCCAGTCATGTCACCACCATATATATCTCTGAAATGGAGAGTTTGGAGTAGTAACTGCTGTCTGTATTTGAATGGAACACTATGATCAACTGTTGACTGATGCCAAATTGAGAATCATACATCACTCTTACTAGTTGAAGTAGAAGAGAAAGGAATGCAGAGTAAAAGATCATCAGGAAGATGTATTCAATAGAAAAGATCTAATATTTGCTTAAGTGTATGGGTCAGAAAGAATCTGGCATGTAGGCAAAGATGATATACAGCTCTGAAAGCACAAAATTTATGACACTAAAAAAAGTACCAGGAAAAAAACCCACAATGCAGAAGTAGTGAAAGTAAATTGAGCTATTTAGTGCTGAGTGAGCATGGTGAAGCTGGAAAGTAAACAGTGAGTTGAGAGAGGAAAAAATTAATGTGTTGCTGGTCAGATTGTTGGCAACTCTCTTAGGCAGTACTTTTGCAATAGATTAATTTAAACCTTATTAGTAGAATAATCTCTCATGCTACTACAAATTAGCTATCTACAAATTACTGAAACAGCTACACTGAAAAGCATGCAACTTCCCTAGACTTGTTTTACCATTTGTTTGCAATAAGGGACAAGGGAATAAATTACCGTATTTATAGTTGTATAGAATAAACAGGGGCCTGTAAAGAAAGATTTTGTGTTGGATGAATTTTGCAAATGGGTAAATATAATTTTTAAATTCTTTTAAACTGTAAACAGCTGTATAATATTAAGTCTATTTGAAACAGTGTGTAATTCACCACTCTTACTTGGATCTGTCCAATTAAGCAATACTGTGTTTTCTATGTGAGTCTAATTATAAATCTGGTAATAAATGACTATTTTTCTGTGGCTAATTAAAATCAAAGTAGTCATAACCTGCTTTCTATGAAATGCCTATAATAAAGCAGCTAGGTAACACAGTTTATCATCCAGGCATGGAGGAATTGTTTGCTAATTGTGGCTGTTGGATGTGATGAAAGTAGATGAGAAGGGAGAACCCCTGGACTGGGTGCTCCTAGGAAAAAAAATCAAGCAACTGGGTTACTGTACCCAGGTTGGGCAGTGGAAGGGCTGGAGCAGGGTCTTAGGTTGTGGGGTGTAATGGTGGTAGAGGTTTACTTAACTGGGTGTCCCCTTGTGAGAGACCCCTGAAAAATAGGGCAAAGCCCAAGGGAGGTGTGTGTAACCTGTTGGAGGCCCCAGGAGCAGAGCTGGGGGGGGGTTGTTGGTGTGGCTCCCCTAGGTGGTGGGAGCTTCAGAAGGTGCTCTGGGCCTGTGGAAGAAGGGGAGTGGAAAAAAAAGAAAGCAAGGGTGGTCATGGAGGAAGAGGGCTGCTTGTCTGACTTCTGCAGGTGCTTCTGTACTGCAGCATAGCCTCAAGGGCTGTGCCAGGCAGGAATTGCTTCCGTAACAGGCAGATAGGTGGAAGGAGCATTTGTGGAAATGCAATTGGGGTAAAGCAGACAGCCAAGATCTAAGACAGGTAGGCAAAGAAGCATTTAGTGTTCACAGTGTCTTGAGGATTCAGTTCAGGGTGTCTCTGTCTTGTTCACTTTTTCCCCCCCCTTTTTTTCCCTTATTTTTTTTTTCCCCTCCAATCAAGCATGAGTTTCTCTAACTTCCCTCCTTAAAATCCCAGCCTCCTTGCTACTAATGAAGTTGTTCTTTTATGCTGCTCTCTGAAGGGACACACTACCTTTCCCCCTTAAATCCTTTTGTTTTCCAAATTGTGTTGGTATTGTATATAGGCACTGCAGAGCTCTTATGCCATTTAACCCATTCAGGGTTAAAGTCTCTCCTCTGCTGTAATCCTGCTTAAAGTGTTTAGGTCACTAAATTCTGCTTGTTTCCCTGGTCTTTCCCAGGTTCATACACCTTGGTGGCTCAGACATCTACACTCTTTGCTTATGGATAGCCCCGCCCAAAAAAGAATACGAGAGGATGATGTATTGCTGTTTCCCTGCCCAAAACCTACTCTGTAGGTTTGGCTGGGGTTGTTAAGATGCCAGTGAAATCCTCTTCTGCACTACTAATGTTCAGATTAGTCTTCTTGCTAAATCACAGACAAGTAAGGATGTTACTGGGTTTCAGGGCTACTTCATAGCTTTCAAAAGCATGACATGATTTATCATACTGTTAAAGAGAGAACAGTAGTCTATATAAGCTATTTAATATGTATGAGGCTAAAAGAATTAAAACACTGAATTATATTTTTGTGATAATGTATGGTGATAGCCTTTGTTCAAGAAGGAGAGATAATTGAATATATTAGATACTGAATTATTTCAAAAAGCCACCATTAGATTGATACTCACACTGCATATAAAAGTATGTTTCAGAGACACAGAGATCAGTTAACTCCGTTCTTTTTCCCCCATTCAGCATACTTGTATTGATCCGAGACACAAAGTCAGATGAGATGGCAAAGGGTATTTATTTGAGTAGCTAAATGGTTGCTTTATAGTCTTCTTTGTATTAGGGATTGGATTAAAAATGGAAAGATGGAGTGGTATTGAATGCCAGTAACACTAAATCTTACTTAGGTGTTTTGCCTCTTTGAAATAAGTAAAAAACTTCTGGAACTGATGACTTCTTTGAATCAAACGTTGGGAAGCAGGTTGCTGTCTGTCATGGGGTAAATTTTTTATTTGATACTGTGGGAAGTGGAATTTCTTTAGATTACTTATGTGTTATCTTTACCCTTGTTTTTCCCGTTAAAGTAAAAGAAAGAAAAAATCCTAGATTTGTTGATTTTTTTTTTTCCTGTGTGTGCATGTGTAAGGCAAAGATGGACATAGTTTTATAAACAAATCAGCCTTTCTATCTCTTCTCACACCCTATACTCTTATACATGAATTATTTCTGTTTCTTCCTTGATTCTAACCAAACTCACAGATGTCTGACTAAAATAAGCTTTGTGAGTCTAGAGATCTGCTATCTTCAGTGATGAAAACCACAGTGGTAAGCAGAGGGTTTAGATATTGATTTTGACCTGTGCACATAATGTTATCTCATCTGCTGGATGCTAAATATGGCAATCCATAGGAAAGGTCATGTTCTTAGACCTAATTAAGAAAATGAGAAGAAGCAATTAACAGAAATTAAGAGTCCTAATAATGACCTGACAGGGCTGCCAGGTTGCTGCAGATGGCAGAGCCAAGCTGCAGCATGGCTGACTTCAGAGTCAAAAGTCAAAAAAGAAGGCAGTGCTTTCCATGGCTCTTGCCTCAGTTATGGTAGTGATAAATTCAGTTAACTGCCTCCCTTTTTTTTTTGATAAATAATTAAATTATGGTTTTGTTGTTTCCTTCTCATTCTATTAATGGCTAGTTTTGTCTCCTGCATCTCTCTCTGAGATGAATCCTGAACTTTAGCAGTTCTATGAAAATACTGGAAAACTTGAAATAGATTTACATCAATACTGTTTATTTCTATTTTAAAAACCAGATATTAAGTAGGAATAAAATTATACTTTCTTTGAGCCTAGAAAAAAAAATAAAAATCTTAATGCTTGGGTTAAGTGCCTTTTATTTCTGTATGCATGGAGAGTAAATAATGGCCTAAAAAGTTATACCTCTCATGCAGATTGAATCTATTGCTAAAGTGCTAGTGCTACTACAACTGTAGGAGGTGGGATGAAAATTGCATTTTACTTGTTTTCTGAAGTTGCTCATCCTGTATCTTGTTTGGAAGGCAAAATTAATTATTTCTCACTTTTTGTGTGGGTTTGTTTGTTTGTTTTTGGGGTTTTTTGGTTGTAGTTAATTTTGATTGCTGTTCTTCAAACAATGTGTATTTTGTTTTTTCTAGGTGGAATTGAGAATTATTACTGAATTATTCAGTGAATTGAGTTAAATTTTGTGGCATTTTATATTTTATTTTATAGAGCATCTAGCATTGTAGTGCTCACTGATCTTGGGGACCATAAAGACTCAAGTAACTAATAATTACTCTGCTTACACCCTTATGTTTTCAAAACTCTTCACAAAGTACTGGATCACAGTGTTTCCTTTCTATCTCTTTTTACGGATATGGAAGTAATGGTACAAATCTTATGTTGTCTGATGCAAAGCTAGAGCCAAAACACAGATATACTGGATCCTATATTTGGAGAGAAGATCACTTGCATAGCTGAGACACAAGTGTGAGACAAGGGGGTGCACTGACAGTAGATCATGTTATGTAGAAAAGGAGATACAAAGGTAAATCTGTGTAAATGTGCACAAGATCTAGTGAGTAGGTCTAATTAATGACAAATTAGACATGGAAATTTACTTTTGTCAGTATTTCACAGGCAAGCTTACAAAGCATTCTCTTTGAATGTAAAATGTAGTTCTGCTTTCCTCTAGGATTGAGGCTGGTGTGTTGTATTTGAGATGCAGTTCCTCTCTGCAAATATTTCAAAGGAGGAGAGGAAGGGGGAGTGGTTGCATTTATTATATTAAGGGCTTTTGACATCCAGGTTTTCTCAATCAGCAAATACAGAGTTACTTCTGGCTGCCAGTGCTTTGAGCTTGCCCTTTGGTTTGGAAGGGATTTGTTACAGATTCTTGCATTTTTATGCATCAGCCATCACTGGCAATGAAAGTAAACCTGCTGACTTATTAAACATTTGCCAACAACTGTATGCAGGTATCAGCAGTAGAATCTTTATTTAGTGGCATTCAGTCATTCCAAACAATTTAAAATACAAGTTTGCGTGAAATTCAGCATTTTCTGCCATGTTTGACTAAGTGCAGCACGCAAGCTCTCTCTGTAACAGAATATAGTAAAAACATGCTGTTTGTGTACCCTGGCTATAGAACAGATTTTTTAGCTTCTGCATACACCCAGGGGAAGGTTTCTGTTGGCTAGAGTAATCAGAACTGAATACATTGGGTGCAGGTAGATCTATGTGGATGGTTTGCTTAGTCTTGTCCTTTCCCTGACTGCCACACAGACATTCCTTGTGGTGATCATTTAGAGCAGAGCATCTGGGGGTGCCTGTTTGGGACCCATATGTAAATTCTAGCTCATTATGAACTGAGGTTCATCTATTTCCTTTGGCAGCAGGAGCTCTGGGTGCCTTACTCTGCCTCTCAAAGGTTATAGGAGTAACAAAGCTAAGAAGGTGGGACATGCATCCAGAGGAGCAAACTGAGTTCAGGCTCTTTTGAATGACGTTGTGGAGTCATCTGTATAATAAAAGCATAAAAATAATCTGCACTGATTAGAGCATTAAAATGGACAGTAATCTCAAAAGTACAGTTCTATTTTGGAAAGTGCTAATCTGAAAAATTTGTCAATTTTGAATCCAGCCTATGCCTGTGAGAATTGAAATATTATTTGCTAAATTTAGTGACAAAAGGTACCTTTTTGAAAGTATTGAAGAATGGTCTGATTTTTTTCCCCTACTGTATCATATAGGAAATGGTCTATTTAAAGTTTCCATTGCTTATACCCATTCTAAATTCTGTCACTTGGAAATTTTTAAGAGAGTTCTATGCATAATTATTTCCCTGGGCATTACTTCCTCTTGTTATTGATCCATTTAGAATAGACAAATTCTTTCCTCCTTTCCTCTGAGGAAATCAATTAGAAAATAATGTTAATGCTGAAGTAAAATGAAATTTTCTCTCTCTTTTTTTTTTTTTTTTTTTAGTACATTCAGAACTTTTAGAATCTTTTGGGCAGTGCAATCAGGTGAAATAATGAAACTAACCTGAATATGAAATGAATCCTTTCAATGCAACTCAATCAATTTCTTTGCTGTAAATAAGAAAGTTCTTTGAACAACCTCCCTAATTCTCTCTACCTCTGGTCATAATTTGGTAGATTCATTTTCTCCAAAATGATGTGGTTCTATCATATTTTAAATGTTTTTTCAAAATTTCATTTTGTGAATTTCATAAGGATAATTAGAATGAGTATTCTGAAAGCAAAGTTGTTTACCTTAAATGTTTAAAATCTAATTTCAGATATTTTATTTTGTATTCCTATTTTTCATCTTCAATTTCTTAAACTTTCCTTATGGATTTTTTTTCCTCAACTATTTATAATCCTTTTAAAATTTTTTTTCAATTAATAATTAACCCAATTCCAAAATTTTAAATCCTTCCTGAATTATTACTATTTTTCTCTTTGGTAAGACAAAACTGACAAACACTGTTTATTTTTTTTTTAAATCCCAGTGATGAGTTTTAGTTTTAAGAACATATTTTGCATCACTATTTTTGAGGAAAAAAACCACCCCAAAAAAACAACAACAAAATGAAACCAACAAAACAAACACACACAAAAAACACAACCAAAAAAATCAACCAAACACAAACAAACAAAAAAAAGCTGTTTTTTAGAATGTTGGGATGGAAAAAATTCCTGCCCTTGCCTGAGCCTTGTAAGCAGTGTGTGATTAAAAGACTTGGCTTGAGACTGAAGCTGAAAGCAAGCCATTACTGAAGACCTTCAAAATATAAAATATTCTTGTTTTGTTGTTAAAGTTTGTAAAGAGGAAAGGGAGAAAGGGACATTGGTCCTGAGGAAGAAGGCCAGAAGGCTGTGCTGTATTGTCAGAATGTGGATATTTAGAATATAGAGACTATATTTGCTTTTCACGCAGGGACTGGCATACCCAGTTTAAAATACAGTTGTAATGTTACAGTTTTTTGTGTCTTTTTCCCTTTGCTTTTCATGTCCATACTTAGTGTGTCCAGAAGTTCTTGCTACCTGCTCTCCCTCCCCTGGAAATGAAGCTGGCCTTACACCTTCTGTGTTGTGTTCTCTGAATTGGCATCAAGGCTTTGCTCCATTGTTTACAAAACAAAGCTGGGTGTGGAATGAATGGGAAATGGAAATAAGCTTTTACTTTCTGAAGGAGTTTTTACATCAGTGACTTGAAAAGTTTGGCATAGATAATCATGAAAAGAATAAATCACTTGGTCTCTTCCAGCTCTCTGCAACTATTTCTGACTTAAAGGCTACTTTTTTTTTCTCTTATTTGTTCTTCCTTTTTACTCCCCTCCCTCTGGCTGTGTTAGATCTTGTCCAACTACTTAATAGAAATTGATAGTGTGTTCCCAGGTAACAAATTACATCTGTCTCTGAAAACGAGTCAATGTAATAATGACAAATCCATGAAGTAAAGGGGAATTACATTGCTGCAGTCCTGGGGAACATGAATCAATATGCTTTATGTAATTATTTAATAAAACATCCCTTCTAGTGCATTGAATCAGCCTAAGATACTGAAGCAGTTGTGTTTACACAGGAATAAACAAACTTCCAGTAAAGCTGGAGACCAGAAGTATGCAATTAGACATTTCCAGAAATGCTCATTAAACCAGTCTGCTTAAATTTTAATCGGACTTCTCTGTATGAAACAGTCTTGATAAGAGAGAAATGTCAGAGGACTGATAGTGTGTGAATTCTTATATGAAAATAAAGTCATAGGAAATCTGCCATTACACTGAAAAATTACAAATCAGCAGGTACTTCCAGTATCTTTTGGCCTTCCTTATTTATATAAGGTATGTCTGAACTAAATACTGCAAACTGTGTTGTATCTGGCACATGAGAGGGCATGTGTTGCCCAGGTTCATAAGGAAGTCAGGGATAGCCATAAGAGATTCATGATGCAGATGCTGGAGTGAATTCAATAGGTGTCTGGTTATGTTCCTCTGAACATTAGATTTGTATAGTTAGTGACTTCCACATTTATTTTCAGTCAGCCTAAAGTAGCAACAGAATGCTCAGGGACAGCTTACTTGCACAACTGGGCATGCAATAAATAGCCTGCCATCTGAAGACTTCACAAGTGATGATGAGACCTATTTAAATAATCTGAAAGCAGAGTTCAGAGAGCAACCCACAAAATATTAGTGGATAGGGTGCAGCTTAGGGTCACTAACCTTTATCTTTCACACCCTTTTCAGGCGTCACCTGATAACTATCTAATTGTTATAGATTGCCTCCTGTCTTTGGAAGCCTCAGTTATGTATACTGTTCTTTGATATTAAATTCTAATGATACCTGTGCTTTATCCTTCTAGGGCATCAGTAGCCTCTTCAGTTCACTTAAAGTGGTCAGGCTACTTCGTCTGGGTCGCGTAGCTCGGAAGTTGGATCACTACATTGAATATGGAGCAGCAGTCTTGGTTCTGCTGGTGTGTGTGTTTGGTCTTGCAGCACACTGGTTGGCCTGCATTTGGTACAGCATAGGAGACTATGAAGTTATCAATGAGGATAAAAACACAATCAGAACTGAAAGTTGGCTCTATCAGCTGGGGATGTCAATAGGAAAACCTTACCAATTTAACACATCAGGCTCTGGAAAATGGGAAGGCGGACCAAGCAAAGATTCGGTCTACATCTCCTCGTTGTATTTTACGATGACCAGCCTCACCAGTGTTGGATTTGGGAACATTGCTCCAACTACAGATGGGGAGAAGATCTTTGCTGTTGCTATGATGATGATTGGCTGTAAGTATTGGAGATTTTGTGTCACACGCAATGCTGAATAGCTATGTATCATGAGTATTGATACCATAAGAACATCTGGAATAGCATCAAATATTATTGTGTAGATTAAATTATTTTGTTGACAATATACATATTACTTTCTTACTGATTAATTTTAAAATCACAAGTGGGATTATTGCTGTGACTGGCAAAAATTCAATCATTTGGGAAGCAATATTCTGTCAATATCCTTTCAATATTCTCTTGCAAAAAAACCATAAAATGTGTTAAGCAATGAATGCACTACAGTGGGCACAGATAGCCTTTGTGCCTGCATTTGGTATGTGGAAAAATCTTTGTATGTCTGAGAGCGTGTATATATTGGACAAGTGGGAGGAGGTCCAGGAACATCTTGTAGGGGAGAGAGAAGAGTAGGTTTCTAGAGGCCGCAGATTCTGCTGTGGACTGAGCCTACAGTCAGATCCTAAAGCAACTGGGATGATACTGGCCTTGGGCACTTCCCTGGCTCATGTATCATTGTCACAAGGGAATTCATATTACCAAGCTGTCCAGCTTTTGGCCATGTTGTCACTTGGTACAGGATCTGCACTGTGAGTGCACTGAGAGCTTCTTGGAATTAGAAACCATATGATGGCCACCATTAAACTAGGTCATGTTTTTCTAGGTAAAGGTAGAATTTGGACCAAATTAAGGAAAAAAAAGTCTACATTGTACATGGAAGAGCCTATCATTATATGGAGAAAGAGGCTTCTGTATGAGATTACATCTGAAGGAGAAAAAATCAGTCCTTGATATGCAGAAAATTGAAACCAAATATTTAATGAAACTTATTTAGCATCACAGTGCCTGTTATGATAGACATGTGAAGCTTTGAATCCGATGTGTCATTTTATAGCAGCACTTGATCTCATGTACTGAGATGACATGCAGTGTTAAGTAGGCTCATGCTTAGTGAGAAGTAGAAAGACAAACATTCTTGATTGAGTAGGGATTTGTACAGTTTAGCTATAAAAATTGTTAATTTGGTTCTTGTAGCTTTTTCTACTGCTATGAGTCCCATCATTTTAATAAAACACCTGCGTAGCAGAAGGGAACTGTATATGAAACTTTTAGAAAATGACACAGTTTCCTCATGAGAAGGTGCATTATACAATGTGGAAGTGTAGTATAAAACAGGCTTATAAACATATTTCTTGATGAAGGTACCTGTTTTACAAGAAATATCCTAACCTTTGGCTGATTATTCATTGGATTATGCTGATGATACTAGCTAGACAAGAATGGCTAGTACTATTCATTATTATTTAGTACTATGAGTGCTGAAGGAACATAACCTTCATAAAATCAAGAATGTACATGGTGATATTTTGGAGTTGTGTCTGCTCCAAACTCTTCATATGAAAATGTGGTGGAGAGAAACTGAATTTAAGCAAGACAAATGTTGATAAACATCTGCTCTGAATTCTAAAATAAACTTTAATTTTGGCGAGCTGTAAAAAATACAGTTTTGGCAATTTTAAATTTTGTGAATTAGATGGCATTGAGGGAAGTAATTTTGTTTGTATTTGGACTTCTGAAACCTTACCTTTCTAACCCTAAAACTGTCTGTATATCTCAGCACCTTTATCCTATTAACAAATACACAGAAACCATTCACAATATATGTTTTCAGGAATGACAACTAATTAATCTAATCTTTGAGTTTATTTCTCTGAATTTTGTAGGGCCTTGATTGCTTTAAATGTACTGACATTTTGAGCTGTGGTCATTCCTCAGGATGGGAGGAACAAAACTGTTGTTTTGTTTGCAGCTATTCAGAGCTTAATTGTTGATAGACATTCTCCACCGTAAAATTTTATGTTACAATAACCCTATTTTGCCTGTAGATTTAAGTGCTCAAACATTGATCTGAGCTTGAACTACAGCTGTTTTGTAAGAATTTTGTCTGATGTGCTGGGAACCTGAAAGGCACATAGCAAATATATAGATGTGTGGGTGGGGAAACAAGTTTCCTGGCTAATGCTTTTGTACGTCGCTCAGAAAAATTCATAATTGTCCCTGGCCAAGTAGCATGTTTGTTATGAGCTGAGCTACTCACAACACAGTTAGTGGCTATGTGTTCCTGTTATGTTCCTCATTTTACAGATATCAGATCCCACAGGTTTGTGCATGGAATGGATAGGGGCCGTGGATGCCCAAAGCATCAGAAATAAGTAATTTCAAATCAATTCTGCTAATGTGTGCCCATTAATAAAAGGAAAGGGTATATGGTTTCTCATTTATATTTTGCCATTTAAACTGCATTTCTTTTGGCACCTATCTAGTGATGTATTCTTAAAAGCTATGGCTGTCTTTCAGTAGCACAGGGAATGCCATTTTCTTTCCATGAAGGATGTGGAGCCTAATTACTTGGCTATAGAAAACTCCAGCTGAAGATAGGTGGAGTTTGCCGAGTCCAACCTTAAACATATCACTCCATGAACTTCTTCCTAGTTTAAGAACTGCAAGAATTTATCTTGGGTTTGAAGTGGCTAAATATAGTCAGGGCAAAAATACACACCTGTATATTTAAATAGTTCAGTGAAATATGTAAAGTCAATTTATAACCTTTTCTGTATGAAATGGTAACACTGTCACTTTTTCTTTGAGGATATTCCCATTCTTGTTCAGCTGACAATAGGTTAACAAGATAGGTTTTGAGGTTCCAAAACTGCAACTATAGTGTAATTAAAAAAAAAGAGTATTTGGGAAAAAATATGTATTCACATGTAATTAATATTTCAAAATGATTTCCACAAAATTTTACTTTAAATGGACTGGAATTTTTTCATAGGAGGGTAGTTTTTTACCCCCCGTGGGCCAGTTGACCTCTTGTGAATAAACAGTAAAACTTCTATTAGCCTGACGGGGACAGATTTAGATGAACAGAAAGAAAATTATGACATTTCCTTCTCTTTGTGTGTTTTATCCTCTGGTCTTTTTAAATAACAATGGTTTTTGTCAAAAACCTAGCAGGTTGTTAAACAGCACTGTAGGCGGCTAAGCTTACAGCCACAATTTTATTAGCAAGATCCCTTTTGAAATTTTGATCTTCTCTTTAGTTGCAAATTTCTTGAAACAAAGAAGGTGGTCAACAAGTGTGAAAACGTCTTCGACCTCCACCTTGCTTTCATGGGCTATATAAGTAGCTACCCTACAGAAAGTTAGGGTGCAAGTACCACTCCCGTGCACTGTTAGCACTTGCCTCCCACTGGTGGCTGACTGAGAAACTACAACAGTGTGATGCTTGCCCCTTCGTGAATCCAGTTTATAGTCGTAGCACTACTTTTGCACCCTCCCTCTGATTTTTGGTGTCAGTCATCTTGACTTCAGTTTGGTCCATAAGCTATGTTGCCATGGTTTGGTAGGGGCACTCAAGAGCTGCTTCTCTGGAGGGTAGATGTTGGCACCAAGCAGAGGGAAGGGAAGACTTTATTTTTAGAAGAGTGAACTCTTCCTACTCAGTGAGTTTAAGACTAAATAAATTAAATGTAAACATACGTACATACATAGCATGTGCATATACATACACATACACAGAGAGAGTGCATATGTATTATAATGCTTAAAAAAAGAAAAAGAGCACAGAAGTTGGGGTTTTTTTCTTCATTTTTGATATTCTAGAATAATTTTTAATAGAATGGATTTGATTGTGCAAAGTTCTTGTTATCACTGGGGAATGCTGGACATGAAGTATGCTCCCTGAGAAGCATTGCCAGGTGGTGCAGTTTTGGAAGGCTTTTTCTGGTCCTTGTTTGTAACAAACTTAGTTTTTAATTTTGGTTTGGTTTACTTATTCTGGCTGAATATCTTGAATAGTTTCTGGGAGGAAAGTTGTGAACAGTAGCAGTACTTTTTTCTTTGACCTTGGAGTGTCGTCTGTTGAGCTTCTCTGTTTCAGGAGAGGAGTTACCCTGTAAACAAGTTATTTTAAGACATATTGCTATCTTCTTCACTGGCAAAGAAGGCATGTGGTACAGTCTGCACAAGACTATGGTCATGGCCAAACAGGATATTTGTGTCAGAACTCCTCAGAGTATTACAGGCATTTGAAAGCTTAAGCAGTTTATAACTTGTGTCCTTCCGTTTGTGTTCAGGATGCTTATGCACAAAGAAGTAGAATTAATGCCCTATGTTCTACCTTCCATGCAATTTGATTTTCATTGCTGCTCAGCCACTGATATATCCCCTCCTGGTCACTGCTTACTCCCCCTGTAAAGCTGAGTCCATGTCAGAAATACATTTGCATTACATTAATTCTTTGTAGACCCATCAACCACTAGTAATATTACTTTGTTATAATGTTAGATAGCTACCTAAAAAAGTAGGTAAGATCACTTCTATTTCTTTTTTTATTCAATCATTCATTATAATAAATAATAAATCCAGGTAACATTTTATTAATTTAGAGTTATGTTAGTGAAATTATCCTGGACCAGCAGGGAATTTTGGCTGAGTTAAGTGCAAATGTTGGCCTAGTAAAAAGTTTAAGGTCTGTGAGCTTGTGAAAGGAAGGATGAATATATTATGTTAGCAGTGCATAGACACTGGGAAGGGATGATTGACATGAATAAGCTGTGTGTGGGTATTGAGCCCATGGGGCTAGCTGGGTTGGTTGGTTTTACACTTGGGGCAAAGTATAAGAAGCATGACTTGGTCTTAGCAGTCCTGGTCTCTGCTTTGGGGCCACCTGAAGTGAGGTGTTCTTGTGCTCTCAAATATAATGACTGCGTGTGCTGTCTTACTGACCTTGTTGTGGCTGCAGTTTTCAGGGAGAAAGTTTTGTTGTTGGTTACTTTGACATGGCTAAGTGCAACCCCTGATTAGATTTGTGAGGAACTGCAACATACTCAGCATGTAGCCCTTGGGATGTATGGTCCATTGGTCAGCTCCACCGAAGGGGGATATGAGTAGGTGAAAAATGTTCTTGATTCTTGACCTCAAATATTGCACATCTGTTTGGGAAGAATAAATTATTTTAAAACAGGATGAAGTATTCAGTGGTTGCTCTTAATTTGTGTTTTGTGGAGGCTTGATATTCATATTATTATGTAGCTCTCTTTCCTGAACATATGGTAAATTATAGTTTTGTAAAGCACACTGTCTTCACATCTGTTGATGAACTGACCTGCATATATATTTTTATATATATATGTATATATAAAAGTAGGAGTGTTACTACTGGAAGTAAAAGCAATTAATTCCTCGGCTTCATTTTAAATGAATCAAAATATATTTGCTTATCGTGTTTTAGACATGGCCACTAAATTGCTATTTAACAGGGAATATGTGTACGGGGAGATCTTTTAGAGAGGCTGATGTTGCATAACACCGGATATAAAACCACTGTCTGGGTCCGTGGAAATAAGTATATATTTTTCATTTTTAATACTTGGGGGAAAAGAATGTTATTGCAATTTTTAGTTTCTTCCACATGGAGACATACACCTCAAAATAACAGTTCTCATAAATTTTGTTCAGCGAAGCTGTCAGGTTGGGTTGTGTATTGTTTATTTTTCCTAAGCAATAGCAGAAACCTGAGGACTTCCATTTGCAGCTTCATATCTGGGCACTCTGTCAGCAATCCCCTTGCTGTGCAGGTGGAGTAGGGATGAACAGTTCTGAAAATGCTTTGCATCTTCAACATTTAACATGCTGTAATACCGATAGATGCTTGGCTTTCTGGATTTTGAGCAACTATTATTTGAGCAATCTATCATTTGGGAGCCTTTTGTTAGTGTTCTCAGTTGTACTCAAACATCCCAAGCATTTGGTGCCTGTTTATGCAAAATTCTACTTGTTAGGTAGAAAATTCCTGGAACTACAGGACTCATTCAAAGTATTGAAGTTCTCTGAGGAAAAGGCACATGTCTGAATGCTAAACAAAATAATTAATTCCCCTGTGAACACTGTAATTAGACCAGATGGTGATGGGGATCATGGAAAAAAAAGAAAAAAGTAGGAGTTAAAGGTCAGCCTTGGGGTCACACATGCTCACATACTGTAATAAATTTTCAACCTCTGAATTCGTTAATCAAAACAGACCAGAGACCAAACCCACTCACCTTCATCGATCTTGTGTAACACAAGTATCATGCAGTCCTGCAGTACTTCACCTGTTGTGTCTGTTGTCGACACAGATCCTAGGAGTGTGGAGTAGCTCTCTCAGCTTTATTCAGCTGTCTCGGAACAGCTTTTTTCTCATTAGACAAAAAACGTGAATGAGGATAACTTTAAGTAAATTTGAAAACATAATTAGGTAGTTTTATTTACAGTGATTTTGTTGAAAAGAACAGAAATCTGCCCTACTAATGTGAACATCCCTCTGAACTATAAGAAACCCTTGGTGGCTAGTATCATGACACGTAGGTCAGTTGTTAGTCCTTCACAGCCTCACTGAGGATTCATGTGTTTTGGTGACCGCCATCGAGGTAGGAAGTGTTCAGAGGCTTTTGTGAACAAGGGTAGCCAGGAACTGGTGAAAACTAGTTTATTGTTACCAAAATACCTGAACAAGATACAGGTGCATTAGATCATCATGTCTGATGATGTTCCCTGAGGCATGATTTTACTCTCATAATGTGGTTCATTGGTCGTTAGAGCAAATGAGTGTGGCCATGCTGCACGTGCACTTAGCAAACACAGATGTTAAGAGAAGCATGTATAACTCTAGTACTCCTTTTAGGGGATGGGTGGCAGGGGCACGTTGAAACTGGTTTTGCTGGAAGCTGATGGCTTGAAACTGAGGGTCAGCCACGTGCCAAATATTGTCTAGGTTTGCTGAAGATATACAGGGGCTCAGCACAGTGGCCTGCAAGACTTCAAACCCAAAGTAACTTTTTCTGTATTTGTGGTTATTGCAAGTGTGATGTTTTGATTTGAGGACATGCTGAGAAAGTAAAAAGAAACCTTGCCTTGCAGTTGGATACCTGCTTTTCTTCACTAACCCTGTCACAATGACAAAAATCTCTTAGGTGCCACAGACTTTGTGGTAGCCACTAAAGTTGCAGGTGGCACACTTTAGTGTATTGCTTTTAATTCTCATCTATCTTAGCCACCAGGAACAGTATTCAAGCTAGTAATTCCTAATTTAAAGGCCTGGAATTTATTTATTTTTTCTTTTGTTTTTAAATTTTTAATTATTTTTAATAAGTAGGAACAGTCTTTGCAGATCTAGTCCCTCATCCCTCTCTGCTGTGCTTTATTCTTGTTTGAAACTAGTCATGAAATTTGAAGAGTTGGTGTGTTATTGCTATAACTGTTAAGCAACTCTTTGAGATTTATGCATGCTATTTTGTGGGGATGCTTTCTCCATTAGAATGAACCAACAGAAGTATCATGGATATGTTTCTCAGATACACCAAGTTTCAGCAAAGAGGTAGGGCCAGCAGAAAATCTGAATAGTTTTTCTGAAGGTTGAGGATGGTTTGGCCATTACAGCAGGTATTGGTCTGGTTATCTCTAAGTGTGAAAATACCTCCGTTTTTCCTGTTAAAAATTAAGAATGACTGTAAAAAAAAAAAAAAAAGAAGAAAAAAGAAAGAAAAAAGGAGTAAAAACCAAACCCTCTGTAAAAAACCTCCAAAAACACACTTTCAAACACCCTGAAGTCATTGCAATAAAAAAATCCATGGATTGACAGCATTGTTTTAGGCTTTTTGGCTATATAAACAATCCTTTAGACAGCTGAATCCTAAAGGATGCAGTTATCAGTGAAGCGCATCGGTATCTCTCATCAGCACTCACTGGGCTGCACTAGGTCATGGTGGTATTTTCAGACCCACTGATGAGCCAGAGTGTCTGGCCCAAACAGAGTTACATCATTGATATTCAGTACAGACAGGACATGCTGGAAAGATGCGGTCAGTGCTGACAGGCTTCACAACATACCAAACTCCAAACCCTGAACTTCTTGCTTAAAAATTGCCTCTTCCTTGGATAAGGACATCCAAGGCTTGCAGATTTTTCAAGGACTGCTTCTACTGTGACATAAACCACAGCAAAAGGGCAGACTTTAGGTGGCACGTATGTAAATAGCGAACTATAAAAATCATCATCTCCAGGCTAAGATGGAATGGAAGTTTTTTTCAGGTTCACAACACCAGTGCTAATGCTGTAATAAATCTATCTGAGCTAACAACTATGGCTGTGTGAGGAGTGGCCCATTCGTATTGGGTTAGTCATGACCTCACCACAACACACTTCTTATAGAAGAAAGAAAATGGGGTTTGTGAGGATACTAATAGGGTAGTACTTTGTTTCCTAGCCTGGTTTGGGGAAGCATAAACTAGCTCTGTGTGAGATGTTATTTCTTAATATGCAAAAGTGAGTAAGCAATATTTTTTTTTTATTTAAAGTGTATATAACCAGATTAAAGCCCGCTGAAATTAGTGCTGTTAAATTTCCCACAAAATGCAATTTGCAAATGGCAAGGGTAAATTGCCCATGTACTTTTGGTTGTGGGGGGAAAAAAAGATAAAAATTCCAGATCATACATATCACATACATATGCCTGATGACTTGTCTCATGATGTGTCATTTTGCTTGAATGACTTTAAAAATTTCAGGATGTACTTCAGCCTAATGGATCTAGGGAATGGCCTTACCTCAGAACTTAACTGCTAGATAGTCCTGGGAAATTTACTCCAAGTCATTGTCAGTATCATGGAAATCCAATCACATTATTGAAGGGATGTTTTTGTGAAAATTTTCAATTCTCAAGGTTCTTAGAATCTGTTGTCTTCTGCAGACCATAACCTTGCTCCCCAAGACACTGGACAACTTTTGAAAGGACTGTAAACGCAAACAGAGAAAAAGTGGTTCTGTTTGACAGAAAATGAAAGCTATAGAATGTTAACAGTTTGGGTATCTTTTTGGCATATGGGAGAGAGCTCACACTACAGTAATATTACAGATAATTGCCTTTTTTTCTCTTTGTTGCACAGTGTTTCTAAAAGTTTATCTTGAAATATTTAATGATAATGAGGAGGATAAGGAAAATAAATAGGTATCCCAGCTGTGGATGTGTCTCTGAAGAAATATCTTTCATATCATGTGCTTACTAGTGCAGAATTTTGCTTTCTTTGGGCCATTTCTAACATTCTCCTATAAGTAGATTTAAAACACTGAAATGCGCTGGCTCTTTCAGTCTTTCATCAGCACATGCAACCAACTTGTTTTGAATTCTGAAAGAACATTATTCAAGATAATGTTTGAGAGGGAAGTGATCATACATCCAGAACATGGACTGAAAGGGCAGAGGAGCATAAAAGGAGGAAAGAATATTTCAGGCAGGTAAGCCAGTGGATAATATAAAAGATGAATATTTAGTTCCAGGTGAAAAAAACTTCTGCAAGAGACACTGTGTTTTGATGTGCAGAACAGCAAACCTGGGGGTTCAGTTTATAATTTTATTCTTAAATTCCTGTGGCACATAGATGTAGTCTAGAAGAGCATAGTTTGCCTTGTCAGAATTTTATTCTGAATTCCCACCTGTGAAATTGTCTAAATACTTATAGCACATAAAAATTGTGACAGATTTTTCTTTCTCTTTGCAGTCTTGGGAGGCCTTTCCTTAAGCAGGAGCTCTGTTGCTGAAGCATAGAAATCCTGGACAAGGACTTGGTTTTGCATGAGAATAATCTGTGTTTCAAAGTCCATTTCTGCCTAAGAAATATCCTGTTAGATAGGCAAGGGGAAAAAAAAAAATCAAAATAGCACATCTGCTCACCTGACATATACATATCATGACACTTGTCATCTAGTGTGTGGAATATGACAGAAGACCTGAAGCACCTTTCACTTCTGCATCTGCTTTAAATATTCTATAGTTATTTTAATATATAATTGCTACTGAACTCAAACAGATCTTCTGTAGAATAGCTAGCCTAGCTGCAATATATATGGTTTACGGATCATGATATGTCCCTAACCAATCAGATGAGCTATCTCATGACATCTTGAGAATGAACAAGGATTAATTGTGCACGACAAATCAGTGAGTTATAATGGATTTGGCTGGTTTTGTATTTTAAAGAAAGATTTGGCAATTGTTAAAAACAACTAATGGTCTAGAGAACATAGATGCTGCTGTTGATCATATGAGGTTTATTTCCTGGAAAGGAGACCTCTGAAATACTCTAGATCTGAATTGTTGAATTGTTTACTTTGTGGGCAAAAGAGCACTGGAATAGGCTGTCCAGAGAGGTGGTTGAGCCTCCCTCTCTGGAGGCATTCAAAACCCACCTGAATGTGTTCCTGTTCAACCCACTCTAGGTGAACCTACCTTGGCAGGGAGGTTGGACTAGAAGATAGTTGGATCTCCTGAGATCCCTTCCAGTCCCTATCATTCTGTGATCTGAAGAGATGTCCTATCATAAGCATCAGCTTGACGGAAGAAATTCTGATCTCCTGAGAAAATATAGAATATATGTGAAAATGTCAGTATCTTTTATCCACAGTACAGCAACCTTTGCTTCAACTGGTGTGAAAAATTTGAAAGGAGACAAGTCAATTATAAATAAGACCTCTTGCCTGGAAGGAAAGTAGAAAATTTATTCTTCTAACCAAAGGGTTTTGACAGCCAGTAGGTTCTAAAATCCTGCCTTATGGCAAAGAATGAAATAGTTGAGGTGTTAAGGCCTGACTGTTCTTACTCATCTCAAGATGAATTGGGAATGTTTTTTTTCCTCCTTTAAAATCAAACCAGTAACTCTACCATGTGCTGTGGAAATAAATTCTTCTGGTCAGATGATAGGCAAACCCTGCACTCCCCTGTCACCATCTGAAAAGCAGAAATGGGTTGCTTGATAAATGCAGGTGAGTGGGATGATTCAGGGTCATGGGTCAGTAGTTCTTCAATGTTAATAGATTCTGAGGAGTTTTCACTACAAAGTAAGAGGAGAGGGTGCTAGAGATGAGCAACATCTTCCAAATGTTCAGAGAACAAATTGAAGGAGGCAAAATTTTCCTGAAGATAAAGAATTCATTTCTGTCTTTGAAAATGGCAGAGGGCTTTTTTGCAAGTTATTTTCTGGTAAAATTAACATTTACTGCAAAAGCATAGAAAATAATACCGGGGTTTTTGGATCGTCAAGGTGTAAAAAAACCTTAAACAGTCTGAGTTTCTCAGCAGTTCATTAAGTGAATTCTGAAACTGTAAAATTATTTATTACAGTTGCAACACTAATTGACAGTTTGTACTTTCAGTACAACTTTTGTAAAATATGAAGTAACACACTTGCTTCAATTTTGAACCAACCCCATCTTAATTTTCCTTTTTCAAAAATCTTTCACCTTTTTCATACTTAGAGGGCGAGTAGAATTCTACCTCCTAATGGTCAGGTCTATTGTCGGGCTTTGTATGTGTTGTTGCAAATAACCCAGTATTCATTAAAGTGCACTTTAAATCTGATGGGGCCATTCTGTTCCCAGGTCTCTTTCCTATAATGGGCCATGAGATCTTTCCTCTTTTCTCTCACCTCCCTGCATAAACTGTCATTTCTGGGCCTGTCATTGCGTTGAGCTTTGTCATGCCGCAATAGCATCTTCATTATGGGTGCTGGTGGTGGTTTTTTTTTGTTTTGTGTTTTGTTGGTTGGTTGTTGATGGCTGGGGTTTTTTGAGGGGGGCGGGGGGCAGCGTGTTGTTTTTTTCGTTCGTTCGTTGGTTGGTTGGGTTGGGTTGGGTTGGTTGGTTGTTTATTCCGCAGAGAGAATTTCATAAGGAACTGGAAAAAAATACCTGACTTGCCTTGTACTGCTCCTTTGCTTTTGAAGTAGTTATTATAATCTGTAATTCCTTGAACTTCTTATTCCTTAAACATTTGTTGGACTTTATGCTTCATTCAGTTTGGTGCATTTAAAGACAGAGAGTGGAAAGGAAAGTGATTTCCTGTATTGTAAAGAGGCAAATAGGCTATGATTTGTTGATTCAGTTTTGTTTTGAATATTTTTGATTCTACTTATTCTTTCTTTATTAAAAGCCTTTCTTCACATGACTGGGAAAAATATAAAATCCATTTTACCAGGAACTAAGTATGCCATAACTAAGATTTCAAGGAACTGACTTTCTCACACTCCTTGCAAATAAGTTGACTGCAGGTTAATAATGAAGTAAAAGCTACAGAATGTGGGAGGGAAAATGAGCATTTTTTCTTGAAGAGAGCCTTATTCCATTTTAGGATAGAAACCTCTGGTGAAAATCAGAGGGGAATTATCATGTAGGTGCCACACGGACTGTGGGCAGCTAGAAGGAGGAGAAGACCTAGCTGTGTGCCACTTTTGGGATCTTAAGCTGGTCTGATCTTCTCATGCAGAGAAAATAATATCTAATACTGCTTTGAACCTTCATGTAGATAGTAAACTCAAGTGACGGGAAGCTGTGTGGGAAGCTGTCTGTAAGAGGCATTGGGATGCAGTTGCCAGTGCCCTGTAATGTGAAGTCCCCTTCCTCACTTTCCCAGCCTGCCTACTCTCTCATGCTGGCAGCTGTAAGATGGAAGCATGTAACTACTGAGTTTCCCTTGCTTCTTTTGCTTCCATGCTGGGGTCTGTGTGGGTGGACAAAAAGGGGAGCAAGTGTTGAGAGAAATAGAAGCTGCAGTTGAACCTAAGGTGTTTTCTCTTTTTCTCTGCAAACTATTAAACTTCTTTTTTTGACTACTTTCCAAAATAAACAGCATCTTTCACAGTGCATGGTTTTCTTACACTAGTTATAGACCTGTGGTCCAAAAGATGAGCATTCTCTTCTTCAGTCTTTGCAACTTAAAGAGCATAGTTTGTAGTATGATGCTTTGAAGCAGACAAAGACTTGAAGAGGGAGTTTGAGATACTTATGTGAGAAGAATGTATACTGGGGTATGAGGTAAGTATGGCCAGTTAACTGTACTGATTTTATCAGGTTTGACTATTGTACAGTACCAAGTGTATGAGATTCTGATCATGATTATGTCAATATAAAAGATATCTCCCTTTATGAAAGTATAGTTCAGATCAGAATAGATTTCTCTTTTATTCATATGCAGACTTCAATAATGGAGAATAGGGAAGGAAGGAAGGAAGGAGGGAAGACTATTGTTTTATGGCACCATTGAGTTGCGTGTTTGGGCAGGCAGACACAAGAAAATGCTCTGACTCACAACCCGTTTGTGTTGAAATGGAAAATATGATACAGCACACAAATATAGCAAAAAGGTATGAATGGTTTAGTACATGGAGTACTGGCCCAATTGCAAGGCTCCATAGCACAGTGAAGTGGGCACAGTACCTCAGTGGCCAGTGGCATACTGGAGCAGATGAGACATTCAGAAAAGTAGGGGAGATAAGAGAGCTTGAGGGCAACCACACTTCCCAAGCTATTTGCTTTTAGTTGGGAAGGACAGCAGTCTGCTATGAAGCTTGTCGTCTCCTAGTGAGTTCGAGTAACAACTCTGGTAGAGCTGACCAGGAACAGAACTAACTTTCTAGCCTTGCACACTCCACACAAACGTGTAAATTCGTGTTGATGATATACTACTGTTGTTGTAGTAGTAGTTACGCATTTTCCTTCCTACAGCTTTTCTGTAAGCCACATCATGGCTGTGCTCTCTCTTGAGCAGAGATTTAATATGAGATAGTGTCCCAAGTGGAGAAGAAATCTGTGTATGCATTTGGCAGCTGCACATGGATGAGAAATGCTGCTTCTTGTAAGCTTTTGATGTATGGGATATCTGGCAGTACTCAACAATGTGAAGTGTACTGACCTGGTAGGGCTTGGGGCCAGAATCTGTAGGCCCAGGCTTTAAGGTGACACTGGAGATGGATGAAGAGTTTTGATTAATCTGAGGTAAATGGGCAGTGAAAGAAGCTGCTTCCCAGAAGAAGGCAGTATGGGTGGAGGGAAAGAATGAACTTCAGTCTAAGACCGCTGTGTCTGTGCATGCATGTGCATTGCTTTCCTCCTGTAATTACTGTCTCTAACCCTTTTCTGCCAGAGAGCACGGCTTTATACTTTTAAGAGGAAAGTATTTGGGTTTGTACCATTTCCTATGGAGCAATGCACAAAATGGTTGATAGATGGTAATGGTTGCCTGAGGCCACACTGCCAAATTCCCCACTGGTTGCTAAGAGGAAAGTTTTGTCCTTCAATAACTACACAGTAATACTTCTGTTCTAGCAGCTTTGGAGCACCTTGCCATTGGCTGCTGGTTGCCTGGTGAACCAAGTGCATTCCTGTAAAGCAGGGCTACTTTCCCAAATGACCTGCTGTTTGAAATGCCCATTAACTGCAGGTCATTTTAAATGCTACAGAATTGCTTGCTTCTCACAGTTCAACAGGCTGTAGATTAATCAAAAATGGGGGGGGGGAAGCACTTGCTGTAATTATAGCTGAGAAACAGCAAGTTTCCTCCAGAGTCTTTGCTGAGCCCTTGTCCAGAGTGGGTAGAGAAAGCAAGTGCCCCACTTCTGAATGATCAGGTCTTCTAGGAGAGAGATGGAAGTATATAAATGTGCTAACTGAAGGAAATAATCAACACACCATCCACAAAACATGTTCTACCCTAAGGATCAAATTTTACTTTTGCACTCTCTTGTCTCTAACGGTGCTTTTCCTGAAGTGTTCTGGGAGGAGTTTCAAAGTCTCTGACCCTGCAGGAGCTGCCAGTGTTTTGAGAGCTTTTGCAGTAAAGGAAGGCAAATTATCTTCCATCCAAGTGTTGGATTTCTTCTGAGGTTGACTTAGAATCTGTGCTTGTAAATGCACTTTTTTTCATAAAATGTTATTGGAGCAGATATTCAAATTGTCAGTTTTGAATGTTCAAAGAAAAAAATTCCTGATGAGAGAATTGGAGACTATTTCATTTTTTGCTTTTAACTCTTGGCAAGTTATTTTGACCAGTATTTTCATGGGTGATGGATAATTTGTGTTTTAACTTCTGATTTTCCCCACTTGGTACATGGCAAACCTGACTTTATGTTGCTATGCCTATATTATAACTATCTGTACTGGTGATCCACTGGAAAACTCTGACCTTGGACAACAGTAGCTAAGACAGACGTGAGAGTATATGATTTTTCAAGTTAAAGATATACATACTTAGATGTCAAGGGCACCTAAGCAGGTTGTTTAATAAAGTCTAGATGTGACTGTAAAAATTAAAATGTGAATGAAAAACTTTAATAGAGAAGTCTAGTAGCATAGGCTAATTCTACCAGCTTAAACCCCCTAGTGGTGTTGTGTGGGGGGTTTTTTGTGTGGTGTTTGTTGTTGTTGTTGTTGTTTTTTGTTTGTTTGGTTTGGTTTGGTTTTTTTTTGCTTTTTTCTTGTTATTTTTGTGTCGGGGAGGGGGGCAGAAACATACTTTCAATGCTGGTATTATTTTTTTCTGGTCCTGTCAGGAAGGAGCTGCAACTTGCAGATATGCAGTCTCTCCAGTGAGAGAGAGGACTGTACCTTCCCAGTATCAGCTGATAAGCTTAGTGCTGCTATCTGTGCACCAGCAAAACCACCGTGTGCTTCTGTATTCCCTGCATGATCTCTGTGCTGTTTCTGTATTGCATCATTGTGCTGTGAGTACACTGAGTATGCTGTAATTCAGACTGTGGAGTTTAAAAATTATCATCAGACAAGTAAACAGTGCATAGCAACTATGATCGTCAATTCAAAACAGCTTGATTGGACCAGTGTCTTCCCATTACAAAAGGAAAAACCTCAACCCCAAAACAAAGAGCTTTTTTACTTATGGCTTTGTGTCTTCCATGAGCTGATGATCTGTTTTATGTTATTGCTTGTTTTCCAGCTCCTTCTTACTATTTCTGATTTTACTGCTATTATCTGTCTGCTGCCATGATGATAGTATTAGAAACAAAATGTAGCAACAGCTGTAATTAGGGTTGCCTACACATTTTCTTTCTATTTTCCATTTGACTCATGTTCCTAATTTTCTAAATCTTTCAATTTCCAACTTGAGATAATCAAGGTCAGTTATTTCTGAGAACAAGGGTGTTGTTTGTCCATTTAACAAAGCAAGATTTTTATCTTTAGACCAGATATATAAGAAGCACAGGGCCGAAAATTGAAATTTGGTGACTAAAGATGAGAATTCCTAGAAAAAAATGCGCCTTCTTTCAAGAAAGATACTAACAATGTAAGGACCTTTAATGGTGACCCATTGGAAAATGGTGACCTCGAAAGACACACAAGATTATGCAGTTACTGAACTAGCTTTTTACATAGTTTAATGTAAGTAGAAGTGTTGAATAGCCATAAATTATTTGTGTTGCCTTCCCTGTATGAATCACAAGAGAATGAATCATGGAAGTGACAGGGAGATAGATACCTGACTTGTGACTTGGGAAAAGATGGACACGTTTAGATCCTGAAAGTCACTGCTGTGAGTACAACCTAAGATAAATAGGCACCCTTTAGCTGCCAGTACCTGTAGCTCAACCTGCAGCCTGACTGCATCTATATGCTATGGGGAAGTACCCACTGGTGCCTCCATGCATGGGCTGGCCACCCAGCTGTGGCAGCAGGCAGTAACATCTGGTGGAGGAATGGTGTTGCTGGAGCCCAGGGCATGTGTGTAGACTTAGGAGCATCTGGGAAAAGTTGATAAGTGACAGACAGGTGGAACTTTTAAATACCAGATAGCTAACCCACTAGGTACATACTATGTTCATCTTTGGTACCTGTGCCATTGTAAGCTTGCTTCAAAATGCACAGACATGGCTTTCTGAAATCCCAAGCACCAAATACAGGCTGGGTGGAATATGGATTGAGATCAGTCCTGAGGAGAAAGACCTGGGGGTGCTGGTTGATGAAAAGCTCAACATGAGCCAACAGCATGCTCACAGCCTAGATAGCCAACCATACCCTGGGCTGCATCAAAAGTGTGAGTAGCAGGTTGAGAGAGGTGATTCTACCCCTATACTCCACTCTCATGACACTTCACCTAGAGTACTGTGTGCAGCTCTGGAGCATCCAACGCAGGAAGGGCATGGACCAGTTTGAGCAGGTCCAAAGAGGGGCCACAGAGATTATCAGAGGGCTGGAACACCTCTCTGATAAGGACAGGCTGAGAAAGTGGGGGGTTTTCAGCCTGGAGAAGATGCCAGGGAGAGCTTATTGTGTCTTTCCAGTATCAGAAGGGGGCCTACAAGAAAGATGGGGAGGGAGTTTTTACAAGGGGCTTGTAGTGATAGGTTAAGAAATAATGGCTTCAAACTGGAAGAGAGTAGATTTGGATTGGAAATTAGGAAGAAGCTGTTCACTGTGAGGGCAGTAAGGCACTGGAACAGGTTGGCTGGGGAAACTGTGGATTCTCCCTCACTGGATGTGTTTCAAGTCCACGTTGGATGGAGCTTTGAGCAGCCTGGTCTAGTGGGAGGTGTCCCTGCCTGTGGCAGGTGACTTGGAACTAGATGATCTTTGAGGTCCCTTCTAAACCAAACCATTCTATGATTCTGTGCTACACTTCACCCAAGCTGCGTTGCTATGCACAAATGTTAGCATGTCTGTCTGTCCAAGTCACCAAGGGTGACTTGTTGGTGTGTTTTGTGTTGTCTGAAGTTGGAGCTTTTTTCCGTGATTTTGTTTGCTGAGGTCCTTGAAAGCATCCTCTTTGTGTCTTATTATGGGGAGTACATTTCCTTCTGCTGTGTTCCCCTCTAGCCCACTTAATTTTGGGCGATGATTTTTAGATATATGGGACTGGCAATTTGTGAGTTAACTGGTGATGTCTGTGTGCTGCTATTAATCGAAATATGTGTTTGATTAATTAAACTTTTGTCCTGGGCAGCAGCTGTTTCGTCATTTGCCTCCAGGTTACTCCTCAGTTGGGATCATTCTGAAACTTGCTTTTTGGGTTGGCAGAGTTGGGTAGTGCACTGACCTTTCCCCCTTAATCTTAAACTTTCTTCTATTTTAAAATGTAAATGTCATTGATCAGCTTCTATACTGCTTGTCTTTGGAAGTGTGCGACTACTCTGCAGTGGTGGGAGAGAGCCTTTTGCACCAGTTTACACTAATTTGGCTTTTGGTGCATATGTGCATTTTGTGTTAAGCTTATGGATGCTGTGCTGGATGCATATACCCAGAGGGAAAATCTAAGTCTTGCTTTTGTAGCATTAATTTTGTTTTGTTTTGTGTTGTACTCCCTCCTCCCCCGCCTTGTAGAGTTAGCTGTTTTGTATCACAGCTTGTCCGGGGAACTGTTGACTTGTACAGGAGTAGAATTTGGGAGCTGACCTATAATGAACTCTAGAATCAGCTCTGGCTGAACCAGCAGTGTGATAGCATGATAGCAAAGTGAAGGTACTGTTTCTGAGCTTTATGAGATATTCCCATCTTTAGTAGCCATATTGAAATGAGAAGAGAATTTTGGTGTTTCTGCTCTTCAGGAAGTCTGCAGAGTTCTGGAACATATCAGTAAGGATGTGAATTTTCATGGAAAGCACTTCTTAAATTTACCTCAAGGTAGACAAGAAATGTAGCATCATTGACTTCTTGGAAGTAGATCATAGCAGAGACTTACTTAGTAAATCTTTCACTCTTCAGTTCTAGTTGCATCTCCTTTAACTTCTGCCCAGGAATATTGCTATTAATTCTCTTTGCAGAGAGCCAGTGTAGTGGTTCAGCGTTTGTCAGCTGCGAGGTGTCTGGCTGATGGTCTTTTTGAAGCACCTATGAGGGAGGGGAGGACTTAGTGAAGAAACTCAGTTTCTTCCCCACCCATAATGTTGTCTAGTTGTTTCTCTTTGTGAAAGCTCTAGCCCTTGGACAGACTTTAGATCAGGCAACAGTGATTAAAACACGCTGCAAATGTTGGGTTGTTGAATTGGGAGTTTGGTGATGGACTGTATCATTTAATCAGATAGTTGTGTTCTTCTTGAGCTGAGTTACCTTCATTGGGGTACTTTGGCAGCTACTTAGGGGCATGAGGAGGTGTGGACATTGGGAGGTGGTACTAGTTTTAGAAATTAGATATATTGCACCTAAAGCCAATGCAAAAGGTTTGTGTCTAGAAACTGAACATCAGAGGTGGTAGTTAGGTTCAGCTCAGCTGAGCACCTGGGATCCAACCACACTTACATCCCCTCACAGCAATTCATTGAGCATACAGCTGAAGAGTCTGGGCCAGACTGTGGCTATCCTGAAAGCAAGGAGAATTGTAGGTCTTCTGTATGGATCATTAGCTGACAGAAAGCAATAAAGAAATTGATACTTCCGTAGGACTGTAACTCTGGTAGAGTGAGTCTTACGGCAACATTGATGCTGTTATACCTTTTTCAGAATAACTCAGATTTTTTAATTTGAGTACTTAAGCAGATACTTAGGACTGGATTGTCCACAGCCTTGTAGCAATTGTAATAATTTATAGGCCTATAAAAATTTTCCTGCTGATTTTGTAGCATGCTTTCATTCAGACTGTGCAGAATGGTCTAAATGACTGTAAATGCATTGGAAATGGAAACTGGGAAGTTCCATGCAAGTGTATGTTATATGGACACACAGACTTTGCTGATGCTTCACTGCTAACTAGTTTTCAATGTTCAGGGAATGAGCAGAAGGAACTAATGCAGAAGCTGTGTTGTCTTAATGGTGGATTTTTGGAATTGGTGACACACAGAAGAAGGAATTTAGCTTTGTGTGTGTGTAAAATGAGTATTTCTACTTGCTGAATACCTCAGTTTGCACCTTTTGGGTGGTTCTGGTCTTTTGGGGCAGTCAGAAGCCCTGTGTCATTTGGCTTGTTTCATCTGACGGTGCTCTGTAGCTTGAAGTATCAAGCCTCAGGTTAGAAAGATTGCTTTTCAGAACAGAGAAGCATTTTAAATTGATGGCACTTTTACAGTGAATTCCTTTCCAGAAGACTGAACAGCAGCAAGCCTACAGAAGCCAATTCTTTTATACATTGCCTTATCCCTTGTGATTGCTATGACAATTAAATAACTCCAGAGTAGAAAAAGTTTGAATGGCATTTGCCTTGAGCATTCTTGTGCAGTGCTTTACTAATGAGCTCCCACACTTCCAGCTTGCAACTTCTAGTACTTAAAGCTTTCTCTGTGCTTTCATCCTTATTGTAATGTTGATGAAGTAGGTAGTTTTAAAGACTTTTATTAGCAATTGTCCTTTTTGTGTATGAAACCATGGATTAAGGCAAGTAAAGGTTTCATATTCATTACAACTTAATTCTATTCTAACTTCAGTCTAGCTGGAAGTGTAAGTCTATCAGACAGTACAAGGCAGTATAATACTGGAAAGAACAAAATACCTAATAATGAACACTTGGAGTCCAAAGTATTTTTTTAAACAAATAACAAAATATTTACAAATTTTAATGAAACTGCTGTGAAAACACATTCCCACTATCACACTGCTGTTGGAAACACTGAAGGACATTGCTCCTTTTCTGAGGATGAGGAAGAGGAGACTATGCATGTACAAGCAGAGGGAGTCAGGACTGGGCATTAGCTGCTAGAGATTTTCACATCAGAGTGTCGTCATCTGGAAGGGGAAACATATGTGTGTGGTGAAGTATAAACAGACTTCCATTAAGAACCTTCTGCCTTCTGTGTGATACATGTATGTATTTTCTTCCTCCTGCACTTGGATTAGGAACATGAAAACAGTCCTAATTCCATTAAGAAAAGTTTTACAGAGCAATTTCCCTATTTCTTGTGCCCTTCTCAGACCACACTAATATGAAACATGGAATGAGGTAGTGTTTAGAACTGTTTCATATCTCTACTACTTAAGTTGTAGAATAATAATGTCAGATTGGAAAGGCTCCTAGCAAAATAGAGCCATACATCTGGGGAAGAAAAATGGTTCAAGAAGTTGGCAACATGCTCAGAAGAACCAGCATCTCCTCTCCTTCCAACCATGGAGCAGTCATCTCTAGAAGGATGGATGCTGTCCCTGTTGGCACAGTGATGAGGAGAACTTGGGCAAGTGAAAATGCTACGAAGAGATTCACAGAAATGCAGAAGCTCTTGAAGCTCTTTTCTGCCAGTCTGCAAAGTAGCACAAAGGACTTTATCCCTCCCTTTCACACCCTGACTGTGACAACCTGTTTACTTAGGCTTCATCTGAAGAATACTGTTAGGACCCACTATTTTTGTTCTCTTTAGTTCCCTCTGTGATAATCTTCCTGGATTTGTTGTCTGGTCCCCTTGGCTTGTTCAAAAGTGTTTATTCTTTCATCTTTCTGGTTTATTGCCTCAGCTTTTATAATTGAAAAAATTGAGAAAAGTAAATAAAAATCATAGAGTATTTGCTTTAGGGCATAAAATAATCAGCAAATTATTTTAATTAGCCTCTAGCAAAGACAACATTCTCACTGTACTATTTGTTATTACAGTCACTGTGTTTCTCTGGTCTGACTTGCACAGTCTAAAGTGTCTTGCATTGCAGTCACAATGCTGACACACTCTTTAAACAAAGCTTTTAGGGATGCTTGTTAGCCACAGCTCAGCCTGCTACTGCTGCCTTTCACTTACTGAGTTTAGTGAGTGTTGTCCTACCTAAGTCAGTTTCTTTGTTAAGCACGCTTGTGGTACGATTAATTTCTCCTGCAGATTCACCTAGATACAGTGTTTCTGTTTTCTCTTGGGAGCTGGTTACCAAACCTTCCCGGAGAATTGGTGCTTGTTAGCCTGCAGAAGCTGAAGAAGGTTCTGGATGAAGAAAATGGATGTTGCGGCCTGAAAAAAAAAAAAAAAAAAGCTGCTAGGCCAAGGACAATGCAAAAGGTGGAAAAAAACCCCAAACCCAACCCCAGACCCCTGCTGCTTGTCTCATCATCTGAAAAGTACCACAAGAACAGTGTGGGAGCTAGCACATAGAGGAGAGGACCTGAATTGGCAAATTTGGGCTGAGTTCCTATCTCTGTCACGCACTCTCCTGTGTGACCTTGTGCAAACTGCTTGCTGTCTTTGCTTTGCCTATCTTGCCTCTCAATCTTCGCATCCTACTAGTACAGAATGTCTGTTAGTGTGCTCTGTACATGGCATACAACTGTGTAGCTATTCCTTTCCTCTGCAGTGCTACTCAAGTGTGTCTTTTTGACTTGGAGATTATTGGTATCAGTAAAGGTAAGCCTGTAAAGAAAATCGGACATTTAAACTCTTTTTCAACAATTCAGCTCTAGTCTGATGCTTTTCGTTACTCATTCCTAAACTCACCTACATTCCTTTTCTGCTCCTTCATCCCCCTCTCTTATTTAGGTTTGCATCCCCATCCCTTCCTTTCCTCCTGTCCTCTAGCCTGTGAAGACTTCCTGTTCTCTTGACCATCTAATTTAACTTTGAATCTCTCCTAGTCATTAGACTTCTCTATTGAGACTAAGAAGGTCTGGCGGCCTCTTTGATGGGTCTTCTAAGCCGTTGATTTAAATTTTTCAGTCTCTGTAATGCAGAGACTTCTAAATTGTTGCTCCTGTGACAGATTTCTGAAAGGCTGGAAGAAGACAGAGTATTGAATAGCGAATCATAGAATAGATTGGGTTGGAAAAGACCTCCAAGATCATCAAGTCCAACCCCTGATCCAACTCCAATTACTAT
>JANHFX010014591.1:0-55559 GCA_027560015.1 Chloroceryle amazona
GGGGGAGGGAGCCGGTGCTGAGAGCCGGTCTCTGGCCTGTGCCCGCCTGCCCTGGTGAGCAGGTGGAGACTGAACAGCGAGATAGGCACAGCGCTGAGGGGGAGGGAGGGTCTTATTTTGTAAAGAAAAAAAAAAAACAAAAAGCAACAGCAAACAAAGAAACAACATCCCAAAGTTAGACACAATCCTACACGTGCCTCTCTGAAAGATCATAATGGAAGAGCAGCTAGTGGAGGGATTAACTGAAGGATGTGCACAGGGCTGAAGGTGGCAGCGGTGGCTGGTGCCGAGACACGACCCGAAGTGTCTATTGCCAGGTAGAGGTGGGTACTCTAAAGGTGTACAAGAAAGAGCAAGCTGTGTAAGAAAAAAAAAAAAAAAAAGTCCTTTTAAATACAGACCTCAGAACACGCTGCAGTAATTGCATACCAGACATCCATAGTTGCAGTGTTTGGAGGTGCTTGCAGGAGCCCGTGAGTGCAAGCACAGTGAGTTAAAGTACTGTTGACATTGGTTTCTGTCTTGCAAGAAGTCTTTCTGTCTTCTTGGTTCTTGCAAGCAGAGCAATTTCATCCAGAGCTGAGAACCATCTGAGGTTGGTGGTTTCCTTGTCCTTGCTCATCCTGAAGCTGGCCAGGCCCTCAGGCCCTTTTCCTGTAGACATGCAGGTCATTTACTGAAACAATCAACCAGGCTGTAGGATAAAAAGAAGTCCCACACAACAGGTGGGGCCTGGTTTGCCAAGAAGCAAGCCCCAGTGAGTGAGAACTAAAAGTTTATGAACACCAAGATGGGCAGCACACACACAGGACTGAGCCACATTTCAGAGGCCAAGAGAAATTTCAAGAACCCAGGGTGGTCCCTTCAGGAGTAGGAGGACTCGGATGTCTAGGGCTTCTCAGTGGAGACGAGTCCATAGACAACTGTGCACCATCTCCACAACAGATGCTTGGTCGAGCACCAAACATCCCCAACCACTCCACAGCCAGGGAAGGTGCATGTGCACAGGTACGGGCTTCGAGGGATTCCAGTATCCTTCCTCAGAACAGTAACCCTTGGGTTTATTAGCTGTCCATCTTTTTTTTTTAAAGGCATTTGGCCACCACAGAATGACTGAGACCTCCCCTCTCCCCATTTCCCAAGTATGTGCACTGGGAGCCAGGCCAAGAGGGCTCCTCTGGACCATATCTGCATCCTGCAGCTTTTCTGTGCCTTGTGAGAGGAGCTCAAGCCTCACTGGGGCAGGGGGTGAAGAAAGTTCCGGGGCAAGACCTGTGCAGCACAGGTGACCGTGACAGTCCTAAGCACAAGAACAACTTTGATTTTCTCCAGTCAGGTTTTCTGAAGAGCAGAAACACATGCCTAAGCGGCCAGTTACTAAGTGCTGCACAGAAACTCATTTACAAACAGTAAATAAGAAATGGTGGTTTTATATTAACATCATCTGCTGTTACCCGACTACAACAGCCTTTAAGTTTTATTATCTAGAAGCATCCATACAAGCTGCTTAATATTCACATCCAACACCAGCCCCACTCCTTGGTACCAGGGATTCCCTTTCTGTTTGTTCAGAGCAAACAAATGGAGGAACAGTGCTTGACATAAAGCAAACCCAGCTGACCCGTTAGCACTGACAAATTCTATTGTGAAGTGTGTAATGCAGAGTGGACTGATGATCTAAGAGGGAGATGCATGAGTTCCTGGGCAAAACACAACAAGCATCAAAACTCAAACATACAAATAATATTAAATAACATTGACTGGCCTGTCAGTGGTCTTAGCCCCCTACCCTGATCCCCAGCAGAGTGTTTTCACTCCTTATCTCCCACCTGCCCAGTGGTGTGGCAGCTGTCCTGCCCCTGTCCCCACAGCCCATTACCTGCCCTCACCCACAACCACCACCCGTGCTAGGAGTTGGAGGTGTATCTGCACGGGGAGGGACTCTGATCCACAGGATTACATCCACCATCGGTGTGGCAGCACTTCCCAGAGGTGCAGGGAGGGAAGAAGACCCACAGCAAAGCAGCACACCAGAACGGGTGGCCTTTGGCTTCACAACAGCCCTCTCACACTGCTAATTGCTGCTCGTGGAGGTGCAGCAGCACACACCTATAGTTCACCATTGGCTTACTAGCAGAGTTTTGCACTTCCAAAGCTTGAGTGTGCAACAGAGCAATTTTGAGCCACTCAAAAACCAAACAAGCCACACACACGTGCTCTTCACCCCCAAAAAAACCCAAACAACAAACCAAAAGAGGAGCCGATCGTGTTCTCCTTCAGAAGGTCATGAATGAGAACAATATGCAAGTTCAATTATCTGGAGATAATAAAAGCAATGTGTGCTATGCTAGCATCAATTACTATTTTTGGGGTAAAGTACTCTTTCATGACAAGGCAAAGTTGCTGAAACAAAGTATGTCCCAAAATTTTATCTCCTAAAGGTATCCAAAATAGTCATCACAGCTTGAAGTATAATGTCTGTTCCCCTCCTCCCCAAAAAGTATTACTTATTTTGGAAATACTTATGTTTTTTAAGAATGCTTTATAAATACCATTTTTTAATATGAAGAATGCCATTTCAGGTAAAATGAAGAATTTTCATTTATAAATTCAAGTGAAATCCATTTTTTCAACTTAAAACTGTTCACTGTATGAAAACCAATTTGTAAATAATTTCACTGTGTCCAAGCCAACTATTTTCTTAAGACTCTCCTTGCAGAAAAACCTTACCACAGGTTGCAGCAGCAACCTATTTTCCAATAGGTTTGCATGACTGCAGTATTCAAACACATGCACTTGTGTTAGCTGCCATTGTCACTGGATGAGGGACACAGAAAAGTGTCACCGTGACAGAAAAATAGGCCTGAAACACTTGGGAGCAAGTGTTGCTCTGCTAACCAGGATAGTACTATATAATAATGACAAAAAATACCTTTATATTAAGAAGGCCATGGACAAAGCTGGGGGGGAATCTCACTTACAGGGTTGTGTTTCAAGTGGGACATGAAGTTCTCCTCCTGAAGGCAACTCCAAAGAAAATCCTTAAAAGATACATAAAAAGTCCTTCGTGCTTCTCAGTTCAGCAAATCTGCTCAATGACAAGAAAAATCAAATAGCTTCAAACTAAAGTCATAAAAGAAATTTGCAATTAGGAAAGGACCCGTCAGTGCTCCTGGTGATGCTGGGAAGTCCTGCCAGACCGTGACTACACAGCAGTGGAGGCCGGAGTCCAGCTGTGAAGTCTGTTCCACATGCTAAACCACACAGACCAGGCAGAACAGAACCTCCAGCCCTGTGAGCTCAAGGTAGTTGGTGAAGCTTTTGCATGACCAATTCACCTACACATTTCAATCTCTGTGTGGACATTCAGACCTCGGGATAAGCAAATGCCATCAGTACTGAAATCCAGATTATCCAGACTTGCAGAATTTTCTAATCAGTTTTGGTAGAACCGTTATTAAGAAGGCAAACTGAGGAGCTAAGAAAAAAAAAAAAAGGTTAGATCATACAAAGCTTGAAAAGGGAAAGGGAATCAAAGGTACTAAGCTTGGTATCTGTAGTTCACCCTAGAGAGCAGAAGCCAGAGGAATGCAAGTGCCAATGAAGCTGAAAGTGGAGACACAGAAAGAGCTCAGAATGGCATTTATAGATTCACAGGCAGAGACATGATCCACAGGTTATCAGGACAGTATGAAGAGTGAGTTAAAGAACAGCAGTAAGCTTCCTCAGAGAAGGAAGAGGAGGTTACCGATACTCATCTACTGAACAATCGTTCATGTGGCATTAAGGATGCTCAAGAGGAGTGGGAATTCAGGCTACCTGCAAGAAACAGAACTGCAAGGGGGGTGGCTGGTGGTGACTGGGGCGATTCACCCTCTGCACACCAGCCACAGAGGAAAGGCTCACACCCTGCTCCCTATGCACCTCTTTGGATGCACGCGGGGAGGGACCTTTCCAAGCGCAGCAGGTCTGTATACAGTTGTGCAGATTATACAAAGATAAACGTGGTTTAAGAGATTAGGAAAATTTCCTTTCCTTCGCCTCCCTGAATGACTGCTGCTGTACATGAAGGGTATTGCTTTTGATTCACCAATCTGCCAGTTTACAGCTTTTTCACTGCATGTTAGCTCATGACCAAACGACAAACTTGCAGGGAAGAAAAATCACTCCCAAACCAAACAGATGGGAAAGGCCACTTGATTGACAAGTCTGTACAATTTTTCACTTCTGGAAAACTAACCAGGCTGAAGCAAGTGATTTGCCTTCTGTGCTGGACAGAGTTATAGCTGAGGAACAGAAACTCACACCAAGAATTAGCCACAGAAGTGAGCACCAAGGTGTCAATTTTCCCTAGATTGAGGATAGGAACTAGTCTAGTAGTTGGCAAGAACAGTTTATTAAGAGCTACCTTGATCTCCTCTTTCAGCAGTAGATGAACAAACAGCTATGGATTTAGAGTATTAAAAAAAATGTAAACATTACAGATTTTTCCTTTAACTAGTTCCTCTACCACATCTTAAAAGTGAACTAACAGAAGGGCTTAAGTCAAAGGGAGATGAAGTGTATGATTTTAATAAACATTTTTCTTATTAAAATCTTGATATAGTTTAAATATACCATACAGAGGAAAAAAGCTATTTATAAAGCTACATACACATTTCAAGTCAATGACGACAGCATAAATCATTCTAGATTCCCTCTCCACTTATCAGAATGCCTTGTGTGTGTATATATGGTGAGCTACTTTGAGTTATCTGCATAATTTTTGTCTAGCTATACATTACAGGACTTAGAAAATGTTTAAGCTATATACAGAAATATATATACATATAACATATATTTATATGTTATACATACACATACACTTATATACATATACACACAATACATATATATATACACACAGTACTTTACATTTATATATGGCCTTTCATCCAAGGGCCTTGGATACTTTTTAATACATCAAGTCTCACAAAGCTTTGTGAGGGAGGGAGCTTTATTTTACAGACTGTAGATCTGATGCCTAAACAGTTTCTTTTGTTGTTTTCTTCTAACTTTACACATTTCAGTTAGAGGCGTTTTTGGTAAGGGAAATAATTACACCAGTCAGAAATTCAGGCATAAGGTAGATGTTGCTTTGTACCTTTGTAACTATCCTCCTTAGGACACGAGAGCAGCCATACCAGCATATATTTTCTCTATACTAATACACCTATATCTAGACTTGGGTAGCTGTACTGCTTTTTATTGATACTGGCACAGTAAAATCTGACACAGTCTCAACTGAAGACACACTGGAGGTCACAATAGGAAATCCAGAATGACTCCAATCCTTGTACAACTGTCCTTTTCTAGGATGATTCATTTAGGAAGTATTAGTACATGCAGAAATAATTCTGTATCTGTTTACTTGATTTACCTGCGGTTTAACTACACGAGCCTGAAACAGCCTTAGAAAGCAGGATTTTCAGCATCAGTTCGGCAATTGGTGATCAGAATTTCTAATCTCAGCTGTCCTCCATGCCTCTAGGAACTAAATAAATTATGAAAACAGAGGCTTTCTGGAAAAATCACAGCTGCAGGTAAATTCTGGTCATCCTCAACTACCTGACAGAAAGGATAACTCAGTGGAGCCCTGGAACAGATGAATTTCACAGAACGTTAGTTTAGCTCTTCCCAACAAAAGGAAGAAAAAAAATCAAAATCACTAACACGGACTCATGGGGTTGGAGAAGCAAGAAAGAGGGAGAACATCACCACCACAAAAGCTCTTAACCCTCAATAATTCAGTCTGCTAAGCTTTCAAAAATTTGGTTGGACACAGGAAAATTGGCTCCCCCTTCCTTCATCACTCGCTTGTTAACTCTCCAAAAATCTCTCAAGCCTTAGGGAAAACAAGTCCTAGGGTATGGTCCAAGTCTGCCCTCCCCAAAAGCAACCAACCACTTCAAAAGTGAACATACAGCAGTACCCACTACAATGCAGTTTGCGAATTTTATTCTAACCTAATTACCTTGATATTTTTCAGAACAAGCCTCTTTACCTTCATTCCAACTCTGTGAAAAGAAGGGGTTGCCTGGCCTGTTTCGTTCAGGATTCTCTGCTAACTGTAAAATGTGGGCTGATTGTCTTCTGCAGGTCAATTTTTCAGTTACAAAATGCAGATTTTTATGAACAATTATGTTTAGTGTATGCTGTTATCTAACGTATAAATGGCTAAATAAATAAAAACTATTGTTTCTTCAGTATGACTTGGTATTTTGTCTGTAATTTCTTTATTAAAAAACTGTAACAAGATACTTAAAAAAAGGCTAGATACAAAAGAAGTTAAGCTGCTCACGAACATTAAAGTTTTCCAAAATGTATATTCAATAATCATGATCTTATAAACATTTTACAGTTACCAGAAAGTGCCCAGGCTGAGTTTACATAGTTAGATAACGTAGTACAAGTGTCAGGTTAGAACTGGTAGTGGAACAATCTCCTGACTGTCTGTTCACTAAAACAGGGATACAAAAATGTTGATTGTGAACTATGAAATACTGTGCATTGGCCTCATCATATGTACAAAAAAACCAAACCCACTAAAAGTACAGATTACATGCAAAATATTAGTGATGGTATCTGATGCGCCAGAGTTCAATGCAATCAGAACAAAAATTGCAATGAAAGTGGTTTCATAAGTGAACGATCCCAGCTCCGGGATCTGAGCTGTCAGGAACTTTTTACAAGTTCAATATACATGATACACAACTGCAGCCAACCACAAATTAAACACCATAAAAAAAAAGTTAAAATAAAACACAGAACATACTTAATTTTTTATTTTGAAATTCCCTACTCCCTCTATACAAGAACCTTTGCTGAAACACTTTCCACAAAGGCAGCAGTGAATTTTCAGAACATTTTACATATTTTTCCCTCAGCAAAAAGATAAATCACAGTGTAAATTATATTGTTCTGCTGTCATCTTTGGCTGGGGTTAGGCAAAGGAGTTAGTGACTAGCAAACTGTTGCAATCAGATATTGCCAGTGCTCCTTAGGCCTTTACATTACAAATTCAGTACAGGAATGTTTGCATTTAAATCTTTAAAGTACCACCAGGGGTATGACAGCATTAACTTTCATAAACTTTTATAGACAAATGGAAAAAAAAAAAATCTACAAAACTTAGCTAGTAATATTACACAGCAATACACACTTTTTATACTCTACACAAAACCAAAATTCTTGGTCTTAATGGCGAGTAACAATTTCTGTTTCAAAATCTGCTTAGAGGAATAGAGTGGGACATAAAGGCGAGAAATGCAAGTGTTTGCTGTAGGAAGATGTTGGTCATCTGGTGGTCTTATTGTGATTGATGGCATAGGCTGGAATCCCTCCTCACTGGCAGGCAACGATGGACTTGAGGTCCAAAAGTAAACCTGAAAAAAGAAGACTGCATTTAAAATTTTGCCGTACAAGGCCAAAATTCATATTGCCTGTGTTCTGTAGAGACAAGTTCAAGAACTGCACAGTCACACCAAGTTTCCTTTTTACTTTTTTCACTGTATTTTTTTTTTTACAGATCCTACGTTCTGTTTAACATGGCAACTAAACTCAGTGGTCATGTTACGTGCTTTTGCAATAGCTGCCTTCGGTTCCTTCCCTCAACTGCTCATTGTATTATATACTTCTGTTAAAACTGATAAAAGCAGCACTCAAAATGATCCTGTATCAACAAATGGGAAGACAGTGACTGCCATCAATACAAAATGCATCAGAAATCCCTCACAAACCAGACAGTGACTACAGAATGTGGCACTTGTATGGACAAAAGGCAGCAAGAGAGAATATCTGGTTTACTGCCTCAAGTGTGAAAAGCTGACTTGCAGAGCAGAGTCACTACCAAAGTGTAACCATTGAATTTCCTTAACAAACGTGCTCTACATTTTCTGCTTTTCAGATTAGTCCTTGGCTCCTTTCAGCAAACTGTAAAGCAAAGATAGTACCTTAAGTAGTAGGAGCTTAAAAGCAAATAGTTTTTAAAAGCATACAATGAATACAAATTACAGGCAAGTTTTCCAAAATTAACCCCCCTAAACAGTATCTTGTTCTTTCATGCTTTTCATCAGCTATTCCTAAAGGGCTTTGAGGAGGAGAGTGTCATTACCAACATCTTACGGAGACGATGCAGTTGTTGCCCTCGAGATACACAGAAGTCAGGACAGTAGATGATCCAGGAAGAGAACTCAACCTCAAAACCCTACTAGCCCACAACACACTTGACTAACCACAGTTACTCAGCTTAGTAATGACTCTGCAGGGACTGCAACTGTGCTTCCATAACAGACCTGTGAATGTGGGTATAGACACACCACTCTCAGTTGCAAGAAGGTCTAGGATTCACACCTGGTGCTTCCAGAGCTGTAAGTCTAATCAATACCTACTACCCTGGTTTACCATCTTTACTCTTCACATACAAAGTCTCTGCAGGTAGACACAGTTAAAAAGAGTAATGATGCCAAAGTTATTCCAGTTCTGCATATTTCCACTGGGAACAGACAACTTACTAGATCTTGTCTTTCTGTCATACTCATCTTCTCGACTATGGACCAAAACCATCGCTTGAATTGCAAAAGCTTCTCAGCATTTTCTCCTATGTGAAATAAAAAAAGATACATAATTAAGCTGGTACACTGGTCAGTAAGTATTAAGAGATCTATTTTACATGAACTGCAAGTTGGATCTCAGCTACAATCTCATGCAAAGTCCTGATATCAGAGACTAATTTGAAAGCTAACACGTATACTTGTGAATGTAAAGGCTAAACTCTGACATACCATGGTACAGCTCCCACCCCTCCCTCCCAAAAAGCCTAAAACCAGCTAAGTATAGTTTAAAATCATGTGAGAAATATTAGACTGCACCCATCAACATTTATAGTTCTAAAATAAGGGCAGAACTTTCAGAAGGAAAGATATGCTACCCATGATACAATCCTTGTATTTAACACCAAGTGACAGCAAAGTTGGAAAATGTGCTTCTCCTGCCTCAAGTTGAAGGTAGTTTCAATGGTATGTAAGAAACCAGAACAACCCCCAAAAAAACCCAGTAATAATGTTATTAGGACTTTCAGTGATTTATTAACTGGTGTCAAATTTGAAGAGGTAGTTTCAGTTTAATGCTGATAGCTCCACACAGAACAATTTTCATTTATCCCTGCAACTGTTTTTGAATAAATTATTTCATACCTGACTCATCATTGAAAGAGGTAAAGCTGATTAGCATTTGCACATTTACTTCACCACAGCCGTTTACTAGAAGTCTGAAATCTTCTGCTGTCAAATCTTCTAATGAATTCTTTGGAAGCACATCCAGAAGGCCCTTCCTCATTGCCTTAAGTGAAAACCACAAGATTCACATTATAGCCATATCACATTCTGAAAACTTCCACATGAAATCCCCTGTTAACTCAAAATTCATTATTCTCCTAGCTGTTTTCTTTCAAAGCTTTACCATCTCAGATGCAAATTTTCTGAAACAAAGAACTGCAGCAATCTGTTAAACACTACCTACTATTGCAGAAGAAATCAGTAATGGTTTGAATTAATATTTCACCAGGAGCAGAAGCATATTCACTCTGGAATACATACTTCTCAGATATTTTGCTGAGCTATACTGAATCTGATGAGAATTATCAAGACATTTTTTGTTGTTACACTTTGCTTTCTCAGACACTCACATGCCAACTGTGCTTTAAAAATGTTACACACACATATTATTTATATAAATATTATCCTGAAAATATTAGAAATTCCATTTTCAACATGGAAGGATATGAATAAACTTGGTTTAGTAAATTCAAAAAAATTGTTATGGTTTTCAACTCTTAAACAAGAGGTGAGCTACTAATATAGGCAGACATGGAGATCGAGCCACTTAATTCCAGGACTGTGCTCTGGGGGTATTTGTACCTGAACTGCACAGAAGTAATCTAGCAGTCTGCCAGTGTATCTCACAAGTGCAGCAGGAAACCCCAGGCAGCAGAAATGACCAAATTTAGATGTGGTATGAGACAGAAAGTAGTTCCAAGTACTGGACCTTCATTACTGTGTACAAAATTATGTTATTTCAAAACTTCTATTTAAAAAGGGCTTCAAAATCCCAATTATTTTTAATGTAGTTCAATACAGTCAATTGTTAGGTTTCTTGCCAGGCTAGTAAATAAGAACAAAGTTGTATGTTTCATAACTGATATTTCATTTTACAGCAAAGACACAACTCAGAAGTTCAAGGTGATTTATGTAAATATCTTGAAATGCCTTTAATCTTTGTTTATAAGGCTAAACAAATCAAAGTTGATAGATTATTTAGAACAAAGTAGCTGCTAAATAAGAAGCAAAAATCCCAAGAGTATACGTGCCATTTAAGCTTGAGAAATGAACATATATGCTTATCTTAAAAGATTTTTTTTTAATTTTATTTTTTTAATAACACTCCACCAAAAAACTTACATGTAGAGGTTGTTCTGCTACTACCAACATTCGGTGTTCTGCATATTTCCGGACATACTCGTATACATTCTGAGGAGTGACTGGTATATTGACACCATTGGAAATAAGTTCAACCTATGACAAAGCAACAAGGACCATTTAGAAAGATAAAAGAAAGCAGGGAAAAAAAGGAAAAGAGGAAATAAGACAATTACCAGAACCACAGTATATAGCACAGTGATTTACTGCTTATATCTCTCTAAAAACATGCAAAATTTCTGCTACAGGTTAGCTTCAAAGATTGCCTGGCATTGACTATGCTATCCAGGCTTTTTGACAGGCTCTACATCACCTTCCAAGAGAAGAAAAAAACCAAAACCAAACAAACCACCAAACACTCCAATGTCTAAGGAGAACACTGTATTCGAATCTAGGAAAGGAAAAACATCATCTCTGCCACCTAAGAGCACAGGTTATGTGTACACTGCAACACGCCTAAGCTGTTGAATTCTGAAACTACAGAGAGCCACGTTTAGCTGTGCTTACCTGCCCTCCACCCTCCTCCTTACACAGGTCTATTGCAAAGGCTAAGTCCATGGCTGCGAACACCGCGTCAGCGTCTGTACTCTGGGAAGCGAGGATAAGTTGCCGAAGGCTTTCGTACATAACCGGATCAAAAAAAGCAAAGTCATGCCAGTTCACCTAGAAAAAAAAAGATAGATATTTGAAACTTACCAGCTGTTTCAGAATATATTCAACATTCTGTAATCTGTGCCATTAGAATACTCCAGGGTGTTAGCAGAACAAAGATGGACCTGTAAAGCCTTTCCTGCTATTAAGGGCATAGAAGTTATAAGGAAAATTTATAGGGTTTTTTTAACAAATTCCTCTATATATCACCAAGATCAAGAGATCTGATGGAAGTTGACTGAAGTTGGAACCAACTTGCATCAGTGCTCCAAAGTGCTGGAAGTCCTCCCCATCCCCAAACACGTAACATACTGCTGCTGCACAGACCCATTGGAATGACTGGTGGCCCCACAGCTGCATACCACAGTTTCCAGCAATTCAAATACCACTGTCTACTTCTTGCTGTTTTCTTTAGTTCCTTGCTGCTTTGTTCTTTACCAGCCTCAGGGAAAAGTCATCCACTGACTAAACTAAACTTAATTAAAATATTCTTTGCTGTATCCAACATTTAGCTGGAAGGAATATACATTCAAGAAGAAAAGCCTGAAGAAAAGAATTAGAAGGGAGTCTTCTCTCAGAAAGTATCAGGGGATATATGGAGGCATATTGTTCTGCAATTAACCCTTTTTCACTGAAGATCAGATGTATGTTGGGTAAGTGATTATGTGAGCAACACTGGAAAAGGAAAGACCAACAATAACAAATGTTGGCTTAAGTTTGTTGCACGAGACAAAACTTGCAATGCTGTTGACTAATGCCTGAAAGTGCAGCACAGTGTTTACCAGGGTGAGGAAGCACTTTTGCTGAAAGTTTAGGTAACTATTGCTCTGAATTAAGTTATAGCTCCACCTGAGATGGAATTTAATTAGAATTCAATTCAATTAGTCCTCTCAATATCAGGGCAAATGCTTTTCACTAAGCTGAGATGCTATTGCTTATGTTGGAGTCTTTAGTCTCAGGAAGAGAGAGAGGGGAGACAGTAAGCTGCTTCTAAAGAAAGCCAAAGGCTAGCCTATTACAAAGCCTTCCAACTTAGTCAAATACCTGACTTCTAGAACATCTACTCAGTTCATAATCTAGGAAATGAAAACATTAATACTCCTCAAATTCAGGGCATCCTTACAGTTCCAACATCAACATCCACATGGGGGGAGAGGCAGTTTTTAAAGATTAGATTTAAAAGATTTCTATGTTCAGCTTACCTTTCTGCCAAGAAGAACTTTGATTACGTGTCTATTTAGCGTGATGGGACATAGTTCATTCTGCAACAAGCACAATCCTAGGATTCTGAAAATAAATGTTTGGGCTTTGTTTTGGTACAACAGACATTACACTGGAAATCGTTCAGCAAACTCACATTAAAAAGTCAAAATACTCTAAGAGTCAAGCTGCAGTGAGCTTTCCAGCCCTACCAGTCCCCAAAAGAAAAGCACCAGGTCTGCAAGCCATTTAAATGCCTCAAGGGATGGCAACTCCTGACATATAATTTCCATTAAAATATTTCCTGCATTATAAAACTTCCAGATTGTAAATAAATAAATAATTTTATCAGAAAAAGAAATCTCAGGCTGACATTAGGAAATTCCCCACTATTATTAATACAGGGCATAAAAGTAAAGAAGTTTTTGCAGCTTGGACCCTTGGTTCTCTGCCTGATATTTCCTATACTTGTCTTTTACATTTTTTTCAGACTAGAAAGTTAATAGTAACATACCTGCCAATGTTTCTGAAACAATTCAGCCTTGCTTCTGTGTTTTTACCAGGTCTTGGTGTGTAAAATCCTCTTTTTCCAGGCTGGTAGAAAAGTGGTGCATTATCATCTCCATCATCTGTATCATCTAATTCCATATCGACTACGCTGCGGCTGGAACCATGTCGCTTTCTATTTTCCTGTTTTGGAAGTCAGAATAGCAGTTAACAAAATTCTAGTTACTGACACACATCAACAAGCTATTTGCTACTAGACCTAAAGGTTCAAGTTCAATTGGTTAAGAATTTCAATTATATTTCCTAATGGACATATTTTATACTTTTGAGTTATTACTGCTTAATTTTTTCAAAAGACAGGCAGATAACTCCACGAGATTATTTAGCAGAACTTTGTCTTGCAGGATAAAGGAAGGCTCAAGTTGCTGAAGTTTTTAAAATTAATTGATACAACTGGATCTTAAATAAATTTAGTTTGTGCAACAGCTGGTTACCTGCACTTTATCTGAAGAGTCCAGCAACCCAAGATCCAATATACTGTCAGCACCATTCTCCCTTGACAAGGAAAAAAAGAAAAAAAAGTAGATTTAATTTCACAATAAGGGATTCACAGATTTCTGAAGCCAGCCAGATGAGATTAAACCAAAGTCAACAATTCACTTGTCCCAAGACAAATATTTAGAACAAAACAGGAAGTAAGTTGCACGTATCAGAGTTAGATGTAGCACAGTACAAATGCTTTGGCAAAAAATCAGTTTTCATTTCTTATCTACATCCTTGATACCTTACCTGCCATGAGCAATAATGAGTTCCATTGCTTCATCAACTCTTGCTCTAAGGGAATCTTCACTAGCTAGTAACAGAAGCAGCTGAGCAGGGGACAATTCCAGCAACATCCCTGTGATTTTGCTTGCAAATGCCTGGGGATAAAGAGTGATATGTTTTACAGTTATACTCCAGTTCTCTCATTTTCAAACAGTTTTATTATTTTAAATATAGAAGGTATTACAAGATACCTCCTAAGCTAAATGACAAGCTACAGGAAAAAAAAAATATCTCAAGAAAACTACAAAGAATATAAAAACAACCCCACACATTCAAATATTTTCAGTTGTGTTAAACATTAAGGGTCAGGAAAATTAATTTTGAAATTCAAAGACGATAAGAACAATGTATCATTGTGTATTAGATAGATAAGTCTTACTGGTTGCATTGCTTGCACTCGAGGGTAGAGCCTTTCTCCCAGGGCTTGTCTGTGTGCTGGAAGAGGGTCAGGGTCATCGCTGGGATTTCCTTCTGATGCTGGTCTAAACGGCCGTGTGTCAATGGAGAGTTGTCTTCTAAAGTCCCTTAAGAAAAGGAGAGCAGTTTGTACTCATTTCAGAGGAAATACGCAAAAATCCTCTGGAACAGTATCGTTTGCACAGAGATTAAAAACAGCATTATCTTTTATGCTGGAATAGTAGTGTTGCTCATAGCTGCTTGGAGAGAATAATTCAGAAAAAGAATCTTTTGATTCTTTGAACGAGGGATTTTAGTACTGCTACTATTTTGGATACAGCACTCGGATATGCCACCGATGGCAATGCTCTTCCTAAATCACCTTACAATTTTATTCTAGTACACAACTTTATTGTTTTAGCAGGAGAGATTGATGGCATATGGTTAAGACAATCTATCAATGCTAAAGAAAGAATAATTATTCTTTAAAGAATTAAAGTATATAATGAATTTCAAGAAATTACCCTGTAAATTGCTCCTGAAAGTGAAAAAGACAGACACCTTTAATTTAAGGAAATATCTTTCCCGAAGATAACCAAGGTAATTATTCTGTTTGTCAAAGAGTCTCCACCAAATTAAAAATGTATCACTTACCTATCCCTATCTCTCCGAGAACCAGCTCTTAAGCCACTACTTCTCCGCATTTCTCTCTCTCGCTCCCTCTCCCGATCTCTCTCTCCCCTATTTCGCAATCTCTGCATCAGACCTGAAGGGGAAAACACCTCATAAGCTTAAAACATCTTTATATTTCTCTCTCCTACCTATGTTTCAGTGTAAGGAGGAGACTGTTTCAGAAAACAGCTTGAAAGACATCAATGAGACAGAACCACTTCAAGTGGGGGTTCACTCAAATTAACAAAGGAACCTGAAGGGGTGGTACCAACTTAAAAATGCCAAAATACTTCAAGAGTTTATATATACACTTTCAAAAACATTACAATGTATTTGTGACAAGCCAGACAGAGCAGTCAGATGAAAATGTATAAGCTCTTACTAGCTAAAACCTTGACAATTATTACCTAATGGAGAGAAAGATGCTCGAAAAAGCTGAGAGCATCTTAAGCAGATTCTTGGTTTTGAGAAAAACAGAAGCTTCCTGTTTCTGAAAGCAGAAAAAAGCCACTTCCTTGTCTCAGAGAAGTAACACGCACAATTTTCACTGTTCCTGTGCTGAACTAACAAGAGAAATCTCTGAGACAATGCCAAGTATTTCAGTGTAAAAAAGCATCCAAGGCTTTTATCAATGTTCTTTGTAGATTAACTGCATAGATGAACTGTGTGCATCACTTACTTGTATGGGTACCCTTGTTGGCATTCTGAATACAGTCTAGATTTGGCAGTTTCTCATTTGACAGAAAAGCCTGTGCAATAGCAGTATAAAAGCTTCGTGCTACGCCGCTGCCTTCTCCTGGCTCATCCTTAAAAGTAACTTTTACTCTGTGTACAGCCATCGGAGTGGTAGCACATCTGCGACCAAAATGATTGTTGAGCTGCCTCATGGTCTGCTGAATTAGAAGATCTCTGTCTCGATCAACCTAGTAAAAACACACAAAAACGTTTCCTTTTCTTTACCAATCATACTGGCAGAGTTTTGGCTTCATAACAGGTTTCTGGTGACTTCTCCACACTCAGAAAATGCTAATTAGACAGTGAAAAACTATGGAGTAATTGCACCGCAGTAAGGTTTAAGGTATCTGCTTGCACAGTATGAAATACAGCTTCTATTAAGTTACTGCAACCTGAGATAATTCAACTTTTAATGAAAACAAATTCAGAAGACAAACTAACATTTTTTACCTCCAACGTTAAATCCCTGGATTGCTGATTTCTAAGTTTTTCCATCTCCCTGCGGAATTTTGATTCCTTTACTTCAAAGCCACCTAATTCGGTCAAGATCTTAAAATGAAAACAAAACAAACAACCAAAAAAAAAAAAAGAAGAATAAAAATCAGAATAATGAGAAAGGTTCACAATTTAGTTTTCAAAGGAGCTGTGTTTACACTGGGAATACATACCGATCCAGGCTCTGCTCCAACATCTTCCATGAACACTCTGCCAAACAACTCTAAAGAAAGGCGCCAACGGCCCAGCAACATGTCATGAGATATAACCATGCCCATGAAGCTACACTGGGGCCTGACAGGAGGGAAGACAAGCAAAATCAAGTTATGTTTCAGAAATATTTAGTGAACTTCTGCTTTTTCTTACTCTCTGCCTTCAAATAAATTCTTTATTTCTGATAAACACCACCAACACTAAGTAAGATTGTGGACAAAAGCACATAAAGCTGTTTAGTTTCAGCTTAAACACAAGTCTTCCTTTCAGAGAGAAATCAACTCTCAAAGCATGTCACTTCACTGCTACGTGGGATTCACTGTTGTTGGTCTCCCTTCAATCAAGACCTTGATTTTTTTAAAAGAAGCTGTAATTCAAAGTGAGAGCAGTTCAATCCCTAACTCCATCAAGTATCACACGATGAGTATCACCAGACACAGATGGCAAGCTGACAATACCAGTTTTTAAACTTCACTACCCAGGACACCATAGTAGGTCTGCACCAGGTAGTAAGGACTTTTCCTACAGTTTACACAGACCTCTACTAAAAGCTATCAAAAAAAAAAAAGCTACAAATTCAAACTAAAGTAAAATACCCATTTTAATTTAAAAAGCCTTTTCAGAGTCCCAAATACCCTTTTATCAGCTCAGTAATATTTCATAGGCTAATTTTTAACTCAAACAACCTGAAAGATGTGAGTGGTGGCCCTTCACTTTCTGTCAGTCCTATCTCTGCCAACAAACTGCTTTTCAGTTGTGCTGCAAGATCATGAGCTGAAGGCCCTGGCTTTGAACTCTCAGATTCTTCTGTAGGCACATTTTGTTCCTCCCCTTCCTTCTTTTGACGATTTTGCATGCTCATAACATTTTTTAGGTTGGCAGCATAAGACATTTTAGTTGGAAGAACCTAAAGAAGGAAAAGGAAAACTGCATGTTCAAAGCAGTCTAGAAGGCTTTTTTCAGGATCTACATAAATAATACATATAGAATTTTCAAACCACACAAAAGCGAGCACTATAAATGATCTGTTAAAACACAATAACCACAATCATTTTAATAAATATGAAAAAAAAAAACCACAAACATTTTCCCACTTTGTTTGCATTTCATACACTTGCCATTTAATGCTCAGTCTATTGGCAAGTCCCAGGAAGATTTAATTCTAATCACAAGATGGCACTTCCACATTAACTTGGGATTATACTGCAGCCTTTAAAAATACTGCTGGAAATCTGCTATAAATCAATCATCACAAACATTTCTACATTAAAAAAACCCAACAAACTTTTCATAAGAGGTCCAAGTTTTCACACTTACTGGGCTTTTAAATTACTCTGAAAGCTACTTAAAATTTTCCCTGAAAAGATTCAAGTGTCTTTTTAAGGAATGAAGGTACTAGCTTAAATTGCTCTATTGTTTAAAATAATAAAACCTTTAAATCTACCTCAAGGCAGTTTCTATCCACTGTAACTTCCATTAAGCATTTCCCACTGTTGGCAGAAGATGAATACAGACCCTGACTCGGTCGGCCAAACAGATCTTCTTTGCGAGCATTTGGCTGAAAATTAACAAAAGCATTCTGGGTAAATAATATACTTCAGTTAGAAATAAAAAAAGCAAATTGCAGTTTTCTTCCAGAACACCATCTCTGATGTCACCTGTAGTAGATGGGGCTGGTCTGCCAGGGGGATGGCCTCTGCCAGAGGAACCTCAAAAGGATTGGGTGGAATGCAGCCGAGGAACGTCATAGAGTCTGATCGTCTGAAAAATGGATGGTTTTGGCCAGTCTCTGCCGGGAGGGAGTCATCATCTTTGTCATTGAGTGTAGCACCTAAATATCACAAAACATTTCATGTTTCGCAGAGGATTTATAATACCAACAATTAATACACTCCCCTCTCAGCTATCTGACTGGAGGAGCATCTCTGCAAATTCAGTATTTCTACAGAATGTTTTCACAAATCCCATCTTTTTATTAAGTTTCTCAGTATTTTTACTTTTATTTCTCTAGTTTTATTCTCTTTACTGTAATTAACTGAACATGCACTCCTACTCTATATGTACTTAGTACAGAGCATACATTCTACCATTTTCAGCAGCAGTTTCATCAGATAAAAAGATCAGTTTAACACTGATTCAAATTTTAAATTCTGTCACTGTGTAGAATTATAAAGGCACAAATTCTGTAGTTTAGAGAGAAAGGAAACAAAAAGAGGGCCCCGAAACAAGAAGCGGCAGTAACAGAAGAAATTTGGTGAAGTAGCAATGGTTAAGAAAATCTTACTAAAACCCAACTGTAATGTAACATGCACAAGGAGCAAAATTAACTCAAAAGCCTCAGCTAGCTAAGGGGGAAGGAATACCAAGGAAGTGTCACGTTTTGCATGCTGTGGAAGTGTTTCTGTATACTTACTTTGATTTGTGTCATCATCATTTTCATGTTCTGAATCTTCGTTGTCAAGACCCAATTCCAAAAGTTCCCGAGTTCTTTAAAAAAAAGCAAACACAAATGTAAAAAAGAAAGCAAGTCAATCTTGAAGAAAACATCAGGCAAAACATCTGCATCTTTAACAATCAGGAAAAGCAAGAGTATAATCCCTAAGTGTACTAGAGAGCTATACATAGCAAGAACAATCTTCCTCTACTGTAGATTACTTCTCAGCCCACGCTCACTCACTGCATTGCTTGTGGAGTTACCCTCGTAGCCATTTGGCCACCTACCAGGTTTGATCTAAAAAGTTACAGCTTCAGACAGTGATGGGCGTGCTTGTTTTCAAAGACTGTGTCAGTATAGAAAACCACTAGAAACCCTGCACTAGCAGAAGAAATATGTAAGTGAATACTATTGTAAATTTAGCTGTGTAGAACAGTGCTATAGAAATAACGTCAGTGATTGCATCTCGGGAGGCAAGTCTGCAAGCTGTGTATTAAGGAAATGGACATCACTGTACTACAGAAAGGATCAAGAATTTTGATTAGTATTCATTTCTGACAGCTTGTGCATTGTGAAATATGTTCTGAAACTGGATGAGGACTGGTAAAATTTCATTTCACACAGGCTACTAAAATGTCATCTAACAGAAGCAACTAACTGACTTTAAACCACTCACCCTAAACTGAAAAGGTCTAGGCCTTCACAGTTTAAGCATTTCACAGGAATTTGGCAATTCTTTGATGAAGTTATTTGACAGATTTCAATATGTGAATTTTCGGGCATAAAGCAGATTCCGGAAATGTTACTACCTGGAAAAGGCTTAAAGCCACACCTCTAACTACTCGAGTCAGCCAGCACAAAAACCCAGTCAGTTACTGTATTAAGTCATCCCTACTTGTGAGGAAACTGCTATTGACAATAACATCCTCTAGTAAACATTTTGAGGTCCTAAGAAGCTTTACATTACTAAGATATACTGAACATTGAGACTAAAGCATCAGTCTGATACAAACCTAAAAGACAGCTACCTTGTATTTTACAGTTACTGAATTTGTATAGCAAATGAAAAGTTCAGTTTGACCTGCAAAATTCAAAATTAGCAGCAGGAAGGGGCAAGCATTTGCATGTATTTAACTGTTGACTAGGACTGTCCCAGTACATTACCTCAAAACTTAGTAGGAAATGGGATCAGATGGTGTAGACTACCAACATGTGGGCATTTCTGTGATCAACTGCCATTTAAAAATCAAATAAAGCTTTTATATATTAAAAAAATAATTTTACAATGCTTTGAAAAGTCCTAAATGCCCCTTGTAAAATGCTAGAGTTGAAGTAGCAGGGATTTTCAACTTCAGGGCATTTTCAGTTATTTATTTCCCTATTGTGCTTTAAAGCATTGGGTAGGTCTCAAACAGCCACAACAAAATGGAAACCAGAACTATTAAGCCCACCATACCAGACTGCCATTTTCTCTCATGTCATTCTTAATATGTTTGACAGAACTCTAAGTAAGTTATGTTAAATATGAGGAGCAGACTGCATTTTTCAGCTGAGAAATTGTCCTGAGTACATTTTCTAGACACACTGCCATGGACTTAAAAATCAAAGTCATGTTTCAGCAGTAAAAAAACCTTTTAGAGCCATCAGTATAAAAAGATCTGACCAGGATCGTGCAACAGGCTTATCAATCAAAGCATATGTACATTATATACCATTACATATATTCTTTTTATAATACTCATGTTGCTACACACAGAGAGATCTGTAGATATATGTCTATATTGGAGTTGCTGAATGACTGAAACAAAAGGGCACGTGCCACTTTTGCAAAAGCTTTTGTTTCTGAGTCAGCCTCGATACCTTTTCCGTTCCAGCTGAGGAGTATCCAAAGTTGTCTGTTGATTCATTGCTTTAATCCAATAAATAAGGGCTTGAAAGACATATGCTACATGCTTTAGTGAACAGACATCTAGAACGGGAAGAACATCTGAGTGCTCATCATTGTGAGAGCGCATCAAAGACAGTGCGTAGTTGAGGAAATCACCCCGTGCTGACATCATTCCTTGACGGGCACTGAGTAAGGTAGCGCGTCTAGCGAAAGAAAAGGGTTCAATACAGAGAGATTAGGAATCATAGTAGAATGCATTCTTTACATATTAGTCTCTATATTGTAACTAGAGATGTAAAAACTCAAAAAAAAACCCTCAAAACCACTGTAGTAAGAATAACTAACCCTCATAGTTCCACACTGTCCTGTAAGTGGCCCAGGCACAGTACATAATAATCAGTTAATACTGCAGATGATTCCAGTCCATCAAAATAAACCAGAGTAGCTACAACACGGGAAGCCAACTTAAAACAGTAACTACACTGCTGCATTACTAAAGTAGATTCCTAAAATGTCAGTGAGCAAGACTTGACTGTAAAGTGATAATTCGTATTGCATGCAGTAATCAAATTATTCTCATACCTTCTTCCTTCGAGTGTTCTTAAGCTAGCTTCCTCACGGGCTGTCATTCTTTCCCTTCTGGCTGAGTTCTGGGAAGCATGGAGAGGATGATTTGGATGCCCAGGATCACCAGCAGATGCTAATGCGGATCCATAACGCAGCTGAGCTTCTGTAGAATCCATGATACTAACCATCCAATTCCATGTAGGAATAAGCTTTTCTTCTACGTAATTCTATAGAAAATGAGTTTAATGAGTTTTGCAAACAACAGAACTAGATGTTGAGAATGCAAACTCAACACAAGCCTCTAGTATGGCTTTTACAGTTACACCTGATTCCCTACAAAGAAGCTGTAAAGGCGCATTCAAGAACCACCACCGAATAGTTTCTGAAAGTTCTGTTGAGACTGCTGATCTACTGTAGCAGTGTGCAGCTCTCATCACTTAATACCATGGTGTCTGCAAAGTATTCCCACCAATCCTCCCTTCCTTTTGGGCAGCCTTCCTACTCTTCACCTTATGAACACCCAGTGTCTCCCAGGTGTACACAGCTTGGGGATTCTGGTCCATAGACTTTGGTAACATACACTTCCAAAAAACAACACTCAAGAGCACGGTACCAGAAAACATGCACCTAACAAGGGAAGGATGATCACGTCCCTGACAAAAGGGACAATGCACAGTACATTTAACTGGACAAATCTTTTCTGTCAATTAATTATTTGGCCCTTACTAACTTCCTTCTTTTATAGTCAGCCCAGTTCACATCAAAAAGAACAGGCAAAAGATCTCTTAGTAGACATCACTAGTATTCCCAAAGCAGTCAATCCTGACTTAGCTACAAATTAGATATCAGGGTTAGTTTAAAAAATAAAAATAATTAGTAATAAAAAGACTGAAATTCCTTTTTTTGAAAGAATATGTATATGAAATATGAACAATTTAATGGGATGAGTAACTACAATTGAGCCTACACTGTCTCTCACATGAGGAGAGGCTGGAGAAAGAGCTGGGACAGTTTAGACTCAAGAAAAACCTCAGGAGGATCATGCAGTGTATATATACACCTGATAGAAAGGTATAAAGAATGCAAAGCCAGACTCTGAGAAGTGATACCCAGTGAACGGACAAGAGGCAACAAGCACAAAATTAAATGCTTTGAAAGTCCATTTAAACTCAAGAAAAAACTCTTTTACTATAAGGGTTGTCAAACACTGGGCTTCCCAGAGCAGCTGTGGAGTCTCCAACCTTGGAGACATTGAAAACCTAACCAGGTAAGTCCCGAGCAGCCTTCTCCTGTTGACCCTGAAGGCAATCTTCAGAGGTCACTTTCCACCTCAACAATTCTATGATTTCACCTAGAAAACCCACCTGCCTTGAAATTATGTTTCTTTGGATTTTCTTACCTGCAAATTAACTGCATCTTGATAAGTCAGCTTCACTGCAGCAGGGATCTGGGAGTATACCAAATGATTGTACTTGGGAATCAGACCCATCAAATCAGATATCTGCCGTATCACAATGCTGTATGCTCTTGCTAAACTGCTTGCAGATGTTAAATAGCTGCTTGCATTGCTGGCTTCAAGTGCTGCAGCTGCTGCTGCAGCACTCGTACTGATGGTACCGCTCCGACGTAGGTTTGATGGATCGATGTAAATCAAGCCTGCTGAACTTGCTAAACACAGAAGAAGGTATGACATTAATGAATTCATTTAACCTTAGCTATGCAGTTTCTCCATCGACTGTTATCATGAACATTGCTGGAAATAAATTTGTAAATACTGCTGACATAACTAACTAGCAAAAAATTACCAGCTACAGTAAGCATACTCGTATCTGAAGAACTAAACCAGATTCTTCTTTTTTAAATTCAAAACTAGAACTGGAACAGTCAGGATAAGCCAGCACTGACCCTTTAAGACAGATAGATAAGATTTCATCCTTCATAGAGCAAGCAATGTCAGAGGAAGGAACAACACCAGTTTATTCGGACTTGCCTGCTGGGGCTGATGTACTAGAAGGAGCAGTGCTAGTGGTCCTCTGGTTCTGGGTATTACGTACAGCCCATTGCATGGAACGAGGAGCTTGGGCAGCACCATTGGCATGGGAGCTATTTGTGGTTCGTTCCAGAGGCTCATCAAGCATGAAGGTCTCCTGCTCTATGTCATCACTCTGACTGCTGCTGCTATCAGAGTCACTGGAATCATTTGACTGAGAGTCATCCTCAGAAAAAAATGCTGGAACGCTGCTAGCTCCTGTTGGAAGAAAGCAAACAATAAACAGTAACTGACAACTGCACATCTGTGCACATCCACATACATCCTGTCAGTGTTGTCAACTTTTTTCCATGAGAAGAATTTACACATACTAAAAATGTTCCGAGTACCACCGCTGCAAATCTTGTTATCCTGCTAATTTTCTACAGGTTTCATGAGAAAGAGTAATATTACTTCTGTTTCAAAATAGAAATTAAGAAAAAAATTATTTTCAATTATTTTCTTCACTGATTCTGCCCTCAGGCAATGAATTCTAAAAATTATGCTTCTAAACTGGACAGTAGAGCAGATTCTTTCAAAAAGCCTTAAAATGACTGGTCAGCTCTTGTGCTTTTTTTAAATCATATCTAACTGCCACACTAAAAATGAGTGAAACTATTCTATTTCACCTCACAAGAGTGCAAGGTAATCTCCAGCTAACCCATAAGAGGAAAAAGGATTAGCACACTTCCTTGTCTGAGAAGTCTGCACAGCACCTTACTATTACAGGTAAAAGCAAAAGAAAAACTGGAAACTGGAAGGCAGAGGTGGGAGAGAAGAAACTGAGTGAAGAGAAAAAAACTGAAGGGAAAATAGGATTAAAAGGGAAAGGTAATTGTTGTTCTGTCCAACCTGGTTGTGAAGTAATTTCTCCAGTGTGCCTCTGGAGTGCTGTAAGCAGTCCAGATTCAAAGGCAAAGAATAGTATTTTTGAGGTGAAGCCAGTTCTGCTCATGTTAAAGCATCACTCAGTAATCCATTTCCTTTTCCTGCCCAACTCAGCCCTAAGATCCAAATTTAAACAGCTAGATTAAACAGAAGATGATGTGGTGTACCTGCTTCTGACCCAGCAGTAGCTGCAGTGACAACACTTCTACGCCCACTAGCATTGTCCTGATTGCTGTGGTTACTCTCGCTGTCGCTTTCTGTTTCAGCAGCAGCTAGCAAATCCAGCTCCATATCACTGCCTATAAAAACAATACACAATATTAATGGAAAGAATTTTCATACATAATGGATTCATTTTGTCAAAAAAAATATAGAACAGTACTTTAATATTTTGTGATTGGTTTGAAAAATAGCTCACCGTGATTCAAATCCCATTTGAGAATACATGTACTGTAACCACTGTTCTATCATTAGCCACAGAGGAGCTAGCCTATTTTTCTAGTCCTTTAAGTAGTTTGTCAACTTTTTACAGCAGCAAATACAAAAGGCAAACTGATATTGTTAACCAAGCATATAACAACATTTGTTGTTTGCTTGGGTTTTTTTTATTCTTTAGTACATTAATATTTTCTCCTCATGCAGAATGAGAAAAATTAAAATGTTCATGTACTTGCCTACCACAAGTTATCTATAATTTTACTCACCCCCTTTTGTAAGACACATAGTCTGAAGCCCTTGTATTGTCTGTACTCATACAAGTCTCCCAAATCATTGTCACTGGTGACTCCAAAGACACCTTTTGGTTTTGATTCACCGTTTGCTTATCCAAGCAGTAATGTGCATGATGTACATTATACGTACCATCTTCATCATGCTCATCATGCTGTCCTTCTGCTTCAGCATTTTCTTCACCATGTTCTTCCTGTTCATCATGATGGTCTTCTTCACCAGCCACCCCCTCAACCACTTCAACCTGGAGAACGCATTGCGATTATCTCCGATATGGAAAATATTCTAATCTATGTATTTTCAAAAACTCACGTGCAAAATTTCATTTCAAATTAAGAAACAAACAAAAAAAAAAAAAAAAAACAAAACAAAACACTGACCTCATGCTTGAATTGACATGAACAGAAAATAAACTTACAGCCACAGTAGTTGTACTTGGTACTACAGTCCACAGTGTTGTGGAAAAAAAACACAGAACAAAACAAAACCAGGCCCACAAATAAAACACTGCTTTGGACATTAGATTTTAGTGCTGAAAGGGTAAAATTGAATATAAAACTGAGAATTAGTTTCCAAATATTGAGCTATCATTCTGGTAACAGACATTCTAGCTCTCTAATAGAACCTAATTAATAGCAACCATGTGCTGAAAGACTTAAAAACTTTTTTAGCAGGGAGATATAATATAGCCTAAGCTTATAGCTAAAGGAAATGACAGATGTATATACTAGTATTCTAAATCATACTGTAATTTTGTCAAGTGCAAGGCACTTGGTATGCTCTGAATTGCTGAATTGCAAAACTGTAATTACAAAGTTCGGATAAAGCAAAATGCTTATGGCAGAGTGGGACCCGGTGAAGCACTATCCAAGATCTTTTGCAAATTAGAGGTCTTGATACATGGATTTCTGGTTCAGATGTCAGTGTGTGCTAATGCATCAGGTGCCATACTGAGCAGAACAAAATCAAACACAAAGAAAAAAAAAAACAAACAAAAAACAAAAAACTGACCTCTTCTACATCTGCTGAAACAATATCATCTTGTTCTTCATCCCTGCCACGAACTGGCTGTGACTGGCTGATTCGTCTTTGCTGAGGATTTCTTATGATGTAGGATGACTGAGATTGACTAGAACTTTAAAAACAAAACAAAACAAACAAAAACAAACATAAGAAAAATAAAACACCAACCACGATTTAAAAAAAAAAGGTAAATTTGGACCTCTGGACATCACTATTAACCTAAATTGCTGTAGAAATCTGTCACTGAAAAAGTACTTACAAAATGCTTGGCCAGAGTAAGAAGCCTCACCTTCTGCCAATGAAAAACTAAGAAAAACCCAAATGAAACCCACCTTTAACAAGCCTCTAAAAGGAACAAATAGTGAGCTTTAGTAAATTTTACCTGCTAGACTGGTCAGATGATGGTCTGGGTGGCAAAGGCTCCACAGAAAAGAGTTCTTCACTTCCTTGCATGGCATCTATACTAGTGCTAGCAAGAGTAAAGGGTGCTGTAGGGCGCGCAATTCCCATCCTGACTGGAATAATTAGAGATTCTGCTACATTGCACAATTCTTCAACAGCATAGGGCAATAATGCCTGGAATACACGTTTACATTTTCCAATTGGCTGTGGAATAAAATTGCTAGGGGAAAAAAAAATACAGAAAAATAAAGGTCAAACATTTTTTTTTTTTATTTCTCCCTCAAAATAATATGGTGGTATCCATTTTTTAATTTCTTTGTCAAAGTTGAGACCATCCTCTTGAACAGATACATACATTTGTGTGTGCATAGTAACAGTATGCACAGCTATTCAAGTCCATTAAAAACATTTATCATTCAGTAACTAGAAACTAAGGTTGGATATCTAATTTTCTTACTGACAAAAAACGACAGACTGTAATATTAACATGTTAAAAAAAAGCCTACTTCCAAAAATCCTAACATTTTAAACAGAAAGGTTCAGTAGGAACATGTAAATTTAACAAGTGCTTATTAAAAAGCTATGCTACACCAGCAGCTGTTGTGCAGTCCTGAGGTTCGTACCTTTCTACACAATGTTGCCTACAGACTGCAAATTAACTCAGATGTTTCCACCCACTGTTGATTTGTACCAACTCATTGAATAAATGAATATTTAAATAAATAAATAAACAAACACCACAACCAACACGTACACACACACTTACTTTTTCTTTTTGGAGGAAGCCATTTCCACGCTAAGAATGACAAATACTCTTGCCACAGACCGCAGGAATCTCATTGTAACAGCAATAGCTTCTTCTCTGCGTCCCGGCGTATACTTGTTTTGCAATTCCTTTACCAGAGTACCCAGCAAGGTATCTAAGAGCTGTAGAAACAGGTCATTAAAACCCAATAGTGGTGTGTAATTTAGAAGCATGAAACAATTAAGATTGAAAGGGAGACCGCAGTCAAAACAGAATAAATTCACAGAAACACAACTTGAAGCTCTTTTCAAATCATTCTCTAATGTATGATCTGAGATGCAATATAATATTACATTATGTGGAAAATCTGTGTAAAACATGGCTGAGTGCTCACCAAAATGTCTGCTGTACACTTGACAATAAGGCAGTGTGTAAAACAGTCCAAGCGAATAGTTCCACTTTGCTGGTTAAGGTAAACTTGTTCTTCAGGTAGAAGATGGCCTATCCTACTGCTTGCACTAAGACTTGGAAAACAGAAAAAGAAAAGGAAATAAATTTTATGTAAGTCAGCAGGTCTCAGATATCAGATCAAACTTCACATTGATAGCTATGTGTAAATACACACGGGTCTTTATTTTCCTGGGAGCCAAACATGATCATGGACTTCAGTGCATTCCAGTCCTGCAAAACACGTTCCAAAGCAAGCTGGGCAAAACGAGGAGGTTCTAAATCATGATCAGGCATATCAGAATCTACAGAGACCAAAAAAAAAAAGGCAATATAAGAAATTGGTACTGAAATATGGAATTTGCCATTTACTTCACTGCACCAGCTCTTACCTTCAGGATTTGCAGTTTTACGATTGCGATCTTCCCTAATTCTAGGTGGTCTATACTGGCAGTGTTCCACAGTTTGCCTAGCAACTGTCTGTACTAAAAACAGCAGCAGATGTTCTCCTCTGTAATAAAAAAATGATTAGTGGAGAGAAGATATACTACATATTTAAAACTAATAAAAATTATTCTGCCCTAGTCATTGAGAATATGAACTTGCCTGCTATTTGGCATGGTAACAAGATTTGTGGTGGTAAGCAGGCGGTAAAGGAGATCAAGGCGAGCAGACTTTTGTCCAGCAATTAGTGTTTTACACTTGCACTTTTCCCAGCAATCACAGTAGGCTGTTGGAGATGTTCGTTTGAGCCTGCAAGAAAGAGAAAAGGTGAGCTGCAACACTGCTCAATAATATAGGAAATATTTTCTACACAGGGCTGAGAGCGTTAGTGTACACATTAAAGTTCCTGATAGTTTTCTGTTTATTATAGTGGCAAGATGCCAAAACCTGGCTTAAAAGAGAAATACAGAGTTTATATGTGGCAACACCTGACACGTGCTATTCTTGTTTCCTACACTCATTTCAAGAGGGCAGTTTCACTACAGAGCTTTCCATAGTGCCTTAGAATAGAACTCATCCAAGACTATTCTTCCCCAAAACAGCCTCCAGCCAAGAAAGGTAATCTGTAAGTCTTCACAACATGCAGCAAAATCTCAGTAATTGTTACAATGCTGAGAATATCTTTATAATTGTATCTGTCAGTTTATTATAGCTCAGATGTTAATGCCATACAGTTTACATCCTGTAATGGTAGCACAAAACATCTGCAGCTTCAAAGCTTTGGCCAGGCTGAGCCAAAGAGACATCCTGGCCGTTCATTCAACTGCTTGCCTGCTTCTCCCTTTGTACAGTTGACCTGAAAGTTTAATATACTACACCTCTTTCTGAAAGTCTACAAGAATGATCTGTCATCAGCATTCACTGGCTTCAGAAAACTCCCAGAGGCACCCAAAAGGAAAACACGGTATTATTTAGATGTATTATTCTTAGAATATTAAGCACTTTGAGGGTGTTAGAATTACTAATTTAAATTCTACAAAGTGAAAAATACCAGATTGCTTCAGGTTACTCTTTCAGTTCTGACACATAAAATAAAACTTAGAGCAAAATGAAGATATTTTTAATATTTAATTTATCTCTTTTTTTTCCAATCTGAACACTTCAGTCAAGGAAAGAAACTATTAACTATCAGTATACAAATGAAACCACAAATTATTTAATTGTAAGAAACAGAATCAATATTTACTTGCAGTCATGTCCTTTGTGACAGACCCTGGCACATTCTGTGCAACAACAAAGAGATTCCAATAGGCCACATGTTCGGCATTCAAATATATCCTAAAAAAAAAAAAAAAAAAAAAAAGAAGAGTTAAAAATATTCTGCATCATTTTCTCCTTACAGCACTTGCAACCTCACAGCATTTCAGACTACAATAAAATTGCACTTTTCAAACTGATGCCTTCACTTAGATGCAAGGCAATTCTAGACAGCGAAACTTCGTTAGAAGAAGTTAGAATACTCAAGTTTTTATAGAGCTGTTTCCATCAATATTTTTGCCAAAGGTAGCCAGAGGGGGGAATCCACACCCATGAACAGCCATATTCTGACCAACACAGACAGCTTTGAGAGTACAAAGGAATTAGATGAGGCAGTAATTACACCAGACTTAAAAGTTACAGTAAAACAATGCAACTTTAATAATTTAAAATTAGATTAGTAGCCTAACACAATACATGGTTGAAACGCATTCCTATTTACTTAAAAAGTAGAAAACAAGACCCTTACTTGGTTAATATGTTCTGCACCAGTCCATGTAAAACTGCACGTATCATTACAGCACAAAACATACAACGGAGAGTCATCGGGATTTGTACCAGAGGGACAAACCATTCCCATGAACACATCATCTTCTTTTTCACTGGAATTTGTTTCAGCTAAAAGAACAACAGAATACCAGCGTTAAAAACAACCCCCCCCAAAATAACAAAACCCACCAACAGAGCCTGTACTTGACAGATGTTTGGCATTACAAATCCCATGTGGAATTAGAAGTTTGAATAAAGTCACGGGTTTTTGAGAAAGCTTTCTTCTTGTCACATTACTGGTATTTCTTACAGAAGCTGGTGCAAATTCCTGACTGAAGAATACAGCCACCTGCTCTTCCCCAGTTTTAAATTCATATTCTATTGATATTCTAATCAATTCAGTGGATAACCATTTTGAAGGATTAAATAATAATAATTTATGGGCAATATTCTTAGAAGGAATACACACAGTCCTACAGACCTTGTCACCCCAGAGTTAACTGATTTACTTGAGTTTCTCCTTGAATTCAACTTCACATATTAAACAATTAAATACCAACACTGAAAGAGTGTCACAAAACAAATGTCTGTATAGAAGTCCTTTCAGGATCAGGATCCAGCTTGGTACACTGCTTTATCATATCATTTTTTTCCAAATTCAGAGAAGTTCCAGGCAATACTTTTGTGTTACTGAAAAACAGTACCTGAAACCACTGCTGTTTGTATGGCAATGAAATGCTGAAAAGACTATAAAGCAGTAACATTCACAGAAATCTATGATAATATGCACTCTACAAAAAAGGAAGATGCTCCATAATAGCAAGATTTCCAAAGCACACAGCAAGATAGGGTGTTTCAGCAAGAGGTGTTTACCAGCATCACCAGTTGCTCAAGCACATGTAAATGCACACAAAAAAGCACTGGTAATAGCAAATCTGCACAGGTACCAAACTTCACAAGGGCACCACATGCTAATAACTGCTGAAACTGGGGTACCTTTAGCGATTTTCTGTGCGGTTTCTAGAATTGTTATTGCAGCAGGATATGCCCGGCCACTGACTGCTGACATAAATGGTGTCATGCCTCTTGCATCCCTAGGGGGGAAAAAAAACAAACCAACAACAAACAAGTTAAAGCACACTGAAATTGTTATAACACGAGAGATAGGAAACAAATATATGAAATAGAAAAAAAACCCACAAAGTGAGTAAACACCATTTTATTTGTTTTACTTCTGTGAAATAGGCCTAATTTTAAGGGGTGGCAGGACACAAATACAGCCAATAATCAAACATTCTCCATTTTAATGCACCTTTACATAACCTTTTTAAAAAGGCTTCTGTGTAAAACATTTCAGGTCATGTAACATTACAGTGGACAGTGAGAATTCACATGAAAATCCTTACTTAGCTGACAGCAGTTCTCGAAGGTAAGGTTGCAACACAACACTATCACATAGCAATTTCAGTATGAAATGAGCATTTGCCTTCCGATCCTTTGATTCTACTACAGATGGTTCAGTAGAAGGACCTGTAATAAAAAAAAAAAATTGCAGAGAAACAGTTTTTCCTTAAAAAATGACTAACTTTATATTAAAGCAAATAATTCAATGTTTCGCTGGGATGATTAATCAGTAGTTTGACTATTCAGTTTCCCAGTTTTGGCAACATTTCAGCAAAGTACTGTAAATTTCAGTTCTAAATTACATTCTGAAATACAGATAGTAATCCAAAGTTCATACTGGTTACCACAAATTTTTCTTATGTGTCATTCACCAGGTAAAAATAATCTTTACATAAAACACAACATGGTGCTTCATTTACTTTCTGCATACTTGTGACATTCTGCTTCAATCCAATCTTCATCTGATAAGAGGCCAGTTCTATATGCAGAAAGTCTGTGCAAGCAAAGACTGCTTTTGAGGTCATTTTCCTTCTAAAGAATTAATTAGATAAGCAGAATGTCCTCACCTGGTATTGTGGAGGTGCTAGGTCCTTGGCTGGTGCCAGTCGCTGCTGTGGTAAGAGATCCCACAGCGGGGGCCAGGATAAAATCAATGTCACCATCTTTCAGTAAACAGAACAGCAGGATGTATATCAATACATAAAAGCATCCCTAACAACATGCTCTTTCTGCAATGTCTAACACACTGCAGGCTTTCTGTATTTAATTGGTACTTCCCTACAAAGGGCCGCAGTCCTAGATTAGTAATGTAATTCAGTATTATGAAACATACTTCACCAAAGGTTTGACACCAGCGTTAGAAAGGCACAGGCTGGATTTAAAAACAGCTTCGAGAAACTCTCAAAGCTACATCGATGACCTCTTGCTACCTCAAGTGACATTAGGTATTTTAGTCTCACACTGGAATCTAAGCCATTTGCCTCAGAAGACATCAGTTCCTTTATTAAATCTCTCGTGCTATGGTCTAGTGTGATACATGAGCAGACTTACCCGGGTCCATTGCAGGAGGATCTGGAACCCAGCTGGGAGGAGCTATTGGAGGAGAAACCGGGTCCTGGTGATCACTTGATGAAGCACCAGCTTCATGTCTGCCCAATCCAGCAGCTCTCAAGGATCTTCTCATCATTTCCCTTAATCTCAAACTGAATAAAACACGAGGTAAAAATACGCATTTTTATTTATAATCAGAACATTTTAAAGCAAAATTCCACACCGAGAAAGGAAACCAAACTCTTCCTATCTCCATTTTTCCTCAGCATAAGGAAGAATGAACAAAGAGGTATTTTTTCATTCCTGTATTTTGTTTGTTTTGTTGGTTTGGTTTTTGTTGTTGTTGTTTTTTCCAACAGAATATAACAACCTTGTAAGAAGAGTCAGCCATCAATGTATCAAGAAACAATTTGAGCCCAGAATGCATCCCTAGTCACCACAGCACTGCCTCTTGCAGGGAGCAGCAGCTGATGACCATTATTATCACTGTTTGACATTAGTTTTATCCCAAACTCACTGCCAGGGTTGTTATGCTTGTGCAAGGATTTGCTCTTGTTGCTGCTGTTTTCTTAAAATCTAACTGCAAGAAGAGGTCAATGAAATAATAAAAAGTTGGGCTCTAATTTTTTTTTTCCTTGAGATGTGTTGTTTAAAGTTATTTAATGTTAAAGTACTACTTTACTGAGAACACTCAGTAAACAATTTCAAGAAATTATTTATCACCTTACTAGAGGGAAAGGCGATAGGAATAAGGTGGAAGCAGAAGAATCCACTGTAACAAGTATGTACAAACACAAAGGTGGTTTTTTTCTTCTTTTGAAAATGCACTTCCTCTTCAACCCCTAACACCTTATCTCCCATACCAAAAATATCACAGTAATGAGGATTGTAGCTTGGGAAGGACAAAGCCATCATTTCACATCAGTTGCTTTGACTACAGAGTTAAGTAAAATAATTGTATGATGCCCTCATCCAGGGTGCTCTGAACTGACTATCACTCAGTACAGATACCATCATACTCCCTTGATGTGAGCACCACTCAACACCATCATGGAAAGAACAGAAATTTCATCAGAAATTAGGATTCTGTCAGGGTCAGAAACATATCCTTTAGAGCCATATTTATACAGAGGACTCCCACTATAGCAATGATTGTTTTGGATAGTAAGAATCAAAGTTCTTCCCTGACGGTGTTGCACTGATCTCAGTACTACTCATCTGCCTAAGTGACCACTTCCCTCAGAAATTCTCACTGTTACAGTACTTAGGCAATACTTAATTCTCCTTGGTAAAGAACACCAGAGCTTATCCTCAAAATCCCTTTCCCTACCAGGAAGAGCATTTCCACTTTGCAAGTGAAGAGACAATGCTCCAACCCAGAAAACAGAATTAGTTTAGAAATACCCTGCCATTAGTTCTCATACCAGAGAAGGCTTCCAAAAAAACCCCAGAGCTCTAAGTTTGGTAGAGGTAGTAAGGTTTGAAGAAGTGAAATCTGACATTAAACTAGCTATAGAGTCCATTCTTAAACTAGATTGAAGTAAAGAATTAATAAGAGAGTGGTAATTAATACAGCAAATAGCATACAGAAAACAAGAAGAAAGTCTTAGCCAGCCTACCTTCTGCTGCTTGATGATCCTGCCCGATTTCCTGGGCCATTACTTGACACAACGGAGATGGCATTTGCAATAGCTTCCACAGCAGACAGCCGTTCCGCAAACGTGTTCCTTTCAGAGCGCTCTGCTTCTGAAAAATGAAGAGAAGTTTTAGTGCCAAAATTTCACTTGGGAGATATATAAGAAAGGAGTATAAACCATGAAATGTCATTAATCATAAAATGTTCCCTGCAATTTTAGCCATCTATTTATTTTTAAGAATTGGAGGGACAGAGTAGGTTCATGTATCAATTTTTATTTTGGACAAGCTTAACCATGATTCTGACTGGGTTTGGTTTCTAAAAGGCCATTAGAGGAAGGAAATTCAAGGTGTCCAAATTCCAGAGCAAGCTTTCAGTTTTCACTATCAAGAAACAAGGACCTATTGCATAGCTGATTCCAGACGTTTGCTGAGTCAAGGCTTCTAGAGGAATGACAACAACAAACAACAACAAAACAAAACCAACCAAACAAAAGACAAAAAAACAGAACACAAAAAAAACCCACCACACTTCATAATGAGCAGCTATGAACAACAATGCAAAGTTATGGGCTTGTAAGATACACACTCTACTTATGAGTCTGCTTAGAAAAAACATGTTATGAGTATAATAAGGTAACACAAATCAGTTTACATCAGAAAGAATGAGCATTTCTTCTAACATCTACAACTCTAAGCACCATAACCCCTAAAGGTCCTAGTCATAATGAGGATGGAATTCTGCCAAATGCTATACAGAATATAAAAAATTGCCTAGTTGTACAGTTACAGTACAACTTTAAACTGCCATCTGAGTCAAAGCCCAAGTGCAGGTTTATTTATCTGCAAGATAAATACACGGATAAAGCACTAAAGTCAACTGTGCAAGGTTTGCAGAGAGTAACAGTTGTGGCTTCTTTAGAAGCTACTGACAATTAAAGATGGCACAGCCACTACATAGCATATCAGGAATCACTGCAGTCATGGACCCAGTAAGAACTGAAAGAGAAGCCACTTTCAGCACGATACTGGACAGGAAAGGGGCAATTTTCCTTTCAAGAGAGCAAAAGACAATTTTGTACAAACTAGAAGGAAAAGGTGTTTTTAAAAAAGAAAAAAAATATCCTTAAAGTGACTCTGCCAGTGCCAGGACATGTCTCCAAGTTGCTAGTGCTCACTTTCCACTGCAGGGCTTTTCAAACTGGTAGTCACCATCCTCAGCACACAGATTTTTTTTCCACTAGCAGCACTAAGACCTGGATAATCCCCCCCCCTTTTTTTTTTTAGCTCTCACTTTTTGGGGTTTTTTTCTTAAGCCACAACAAATATGTGCATTTAATACATATAACTTTCAGTTCATAGAATTAGGCAATTCAGTCAGCTTTTGTAGTATGTTTATTCTTTAGATCTTTCTACTCATCACTACCTAAAGTAGCAAAGTTCTTAGTTTTTGCTCGTTCTCAAGCATGTGCAGGTTTCTTAGACAAAAATCACCTCTTACCCACAGCACACAACTATCAAGAACCATGCAGAATAATACTCTTGTGACCCTAGCTCTTAGAATAGTTGACCTGTACTTGTAAATTAATTGCTGTTGTATTTGTGCTGTACTCCTTTCTAAGATCCACTACTTCTCTGAATTCATGACCCATCACACAGTAATCTGTCCCAATTCTCTAGAAAAAACTCAAGTGGGTAGGTGTTCAGTGAAGTGACGTGAAATTTACTATAATTCTTTTAATGATTTCACATGGCTTGGACATTTATTTTGGACCTGTTTTTCCCAACATCCTTTCTATTGGCAAGACTGATGAGATACCAGAGTCACAGAACAACAGAGCAGCCTTCCGCCAGCTTGGCTGGGGTTGCTCTTCCTGCAACTCAGTTATCCAGTGCTGCAGGAGCTATGGCAAAATTAGAACAAGAAAAATCAAATCCCTGCCCTCAACATTCCCTTTCTGGCACTTAAGGGCGAATCTGTATGAAGAAGAGTGAAGAACACCAGGCAGGTACTAGCTGGAAGGTGCTCTACATTCTGGAATGGTTATGGAATCTCATATCTGGAGTCTGGAACTGAAACCTTTGCTCCTAAATCAAACTTTTAACAGATGGCTGTATAATTTACAGACAGCAACATTAGTCATCACTGCCCTCCAGATGATGCATAGAAAAGAAGCTTGTCCTAATATCCACTGCTAACAGAGTGGAAGGTGACTATGATTTGAATCTGAAGATATGAATCCTCTTTTAAAACAATTTTTGTGAGGGGAAAGAGAGAGGCAGAGGGGTGTTAAAATTCCAGCACGTTTTTCATTTTTCAGCAAATTAAATTACATCCGAATGAAGTTACTGAAACAATGTCAAGGTTGCAAAGACAAGCACTCAAATTAGGAAAAGTCAGATTAAGTTTGCCCATGCATCCTTATTTCAGCTTCCTTGTGTGCTTATAGTAAAACAATCTTTAGTTACACGGTTGGGTTTTTTTGTTGTTTTTGTTTGTTTGGGGTTTTTTTATCCCCCGTCCCACAAGACCCCTGCCTCAATCAGTGCACAGGATGGACGACACACTAAAGATGAAGGGTTGTACAATGAGCAAGATGTTCATGCCTTGCTTGCTGCAACAGTTGGAAGACATGTAGTAAGGCAGCAACAGCTTGGCAGGGAGAGGGGGAAGCACTGTCTTATGTTTCATGTCACTGAACATCACTTTGGAGAAGTGGAACCTATTTCTGCCACATCTAACAGCACACAGAACTTAGTGAAACAAGTTTTTACAGATGATGGTGATACACTTTACTCGTTTCTAGACACCTAAAACGTGCCTGACTCACAGAAATAATTAACATTCACAGAACAACTAAAACTACTGTTAATCCAGCTCTAGAATAAAGTCTTTTGAAATAACACCTACTCCAAAAAATTAAATCAGGCCCTAGGCTGCTCAAGCAGAACCCTCAAAACTATTTAATAGCTTTGAATACAGGAAAACTTCAAGCTATAATACCTTCAAGAGATGAGAAAGTTGCAGCATCACCCCCATTTTATAAACAGGGATATGAGGAACAATTAAGGTCTATAAATGACTAAAATTCAATGACAGCACCATACAAAAATCCCACAAGGAAGTTCATTCATTATTCAGTGCAGGGTTTGTATGGTGTGTGATAACTAAGGAATGGGGCCACACGCTGAATGATGAGGATAAAAAGAAATATTGAATAGCTACCCATTCGGTGAGCACCGTCCATCTTGTGCACTGAATGAGGTAGTCCTGTGGAAAAAATAGTATGACTGTGTCATTAAAGACCATTTCACAATGCATACCCATGTACAGAACATGGATAAACTTCATTCTGGCACTTCCTAAATTTTGAGTGCTTGACTTAGCAACCTTGTTCTGTTAACAGGCTTTTTACATAACAGTATTTAATAGACATTTTTAAATGGTGGCTGTAACTGGCATTAACAGAAAGTCATTCTTCCACATTTCTAAATAAATGGCAACTGCAAATAGCATTTCTTATTGGAGGTATTAACATATAATGCTTGAAAAATACTAAATACTGTTCCTCTTAGAAGTTTACTAGGGATATAATGGGGATACTAGTGATATTAAAGTGGAAAAATACCTGGTTTCATCTAAAATAAACATCTGGATATGAAAAGTTTGTCTTTTACAAGCAATACAACCAGCTTAGTATTCTTAACTATAGAATTCTTATAAATCCTTATGAGAGTAATAAAAGTATTGTCTCAGCACCTTTGAAAGGCTAGGCCATGCTTTAGGTGCTAAATTTTAAGATACTCATATATGAAGAATGCAGCCTTTATTTCAAATGCCCTTGAAAATGCATTAAAAATTAATTTTGTAAGTATTTTCATGACATTGTTGAGCTCACCCTCTTCCTCTTTTGTTTCTTTGTTGCTGGTTGGAAAGCATACAGACACACAAGCATGCAGAATATTGCGGTTTCCATCACATCGGTGGCCAAGGAACGTCTGCAGCATTTGTGGATTCTGATCCAAGACAACTGCTTGTTCAAGATTCATCAGGTATTGTCTACAAGCCTCATAGTCACATCGAAGAATGTGCTGCATTAAAGTTTGCTTCTGTACTCAAAAGAATAAAATATTTTAACAATTTGAAATATAAAAGACAGACATACAAGTTTCTTAAGTACATCTAGTTTTCCATTTCTGAAATTAATAGAAAGGTCTAAATATAGGCCACTGGCTGGCCATCAGTGCAGGAAATGTTGAGAATTTGCATTACCTCAGGTAGTGTACTGGTAAAGAGAGAACAGCGTGCATTCAGGCACAGACAAGTTAAGGGAAAGGAGAGGCTTAAGAAGCAGAAGCTACCAGGCTCACAGAAGTGTGCCTCTGGCTCTTTAGATAGATTACTTCTGTTTCCCTGCTACTTGTAACGTGGGAAAAGTGGCACAACTGAAGTAACTAGAGAGTCTACATTAACTAGCTCTTACCTGTGTGTTTTAAACAAGCAATATCACTCTGAGAAGTGAACAAATAGAAGCTGTTGAAGGTCTGGGAGGCTCACCCTATATATAACAAGGTTTTACACAGGATGGAATACTCCACTGTGAAATCAACCTCAAGCTGCACCTCAACAGGTACTCAAAACCTCCTGGTGGCAGCAGAGCACACAGCTGCCTAACTAAACTGCATCAAATCACTGACTGATTTATACAAGTATAATATATAAATTGAGAGCAGAACTATTCATACAGCACCACAGATGACTTCAGAACTCTATGGGTGATTACAGTGAAAAATCCCTCACTTGGCTCTCATCATTTCCTAATGTATGATCCAAACAAGATTTATTTTTTTTTTTAAGTAACAAGGAAGAAGAAAAAGTACTATTGCATTCAGAAGAAAAAACATTGTTAGATATTCAGAAAAACAATTGCATACTGGTAGTATACATACAAAAGGTAACAGTTTTAAAGGAACACCTGAAAAATATGACTAGTTAAAAGCCTGAAACAGAAGCCATGCACTCCCAAAATGGACCTTTCACTTCATCCCATAAATTTGTTTGTGCTTTTACGTTCCCAAGAAGATCTTCTGTTGAAATTAATTTATTTGAAATAGTGAAAATACGAATCAATATCCAAACATGAAGCTGCTTTAAGCATAAAAAGCAAGAGAAAGAAGCACATAATTCTGTAGTTAAAAAACCAACAAGCAACAAGCATTTTACCTCAACAGCCATAATGATAATAGCAGCTTTCTTTTTGATGGTCGAGTTAGCAGGAAGATTTGTTAAGGAATGAACACCCATTCCAAGGCTACTAATAGGTGGAAGATCAAGCCAGTCAGGGTCTCTTATACCACCCATACAATCTTTTGCCATTGGGTAGATTGTACCATTTCCATCTCTAAGAATAATAGGAGATTCCTACATTTGGGGGAAAAAAAAATTATCTTTCAGTCTCTGCAATTTATAAATATTAACCTCTACAAATGTCCAGTTCTGCTTGACTGCCAATAATGACAACAGCTCAACAAAAACACTCTCATTTAAGCAACTGTCTCCTAGTATTACAAGGGGGACAGCATAAGATAGCAGATTTCCTTTCTCAAATGCCCAAAATGTGTTTAACATAATAAATGCTGTAATAAGTAATTTCTTTGAGCTATACATTCCTTATGAAACACTACCAAAGCTTACTTAAATGCTCCAAAGGAGGTTGAATATACTGAAATGAAGCATTTAAACTCAGCTCTTTTGCCTAAACTGTTTCCTTTGCTCCCTAAGCAAAGTATATCATGTTTGTGGAAGTTACTAAAATGGTTGATGTTTTTTCTCTCAGCATTCCTCATGGATGCCTGTACAAGATAATCAAGCTGTATAATCAGATAACATACACTACTTAACATTGGATAGTATAAAAAGTTGCACAAAACTTTAGTTTATCATTTTTAGTATCAAATACAGATTTCCATTTATTCTCAAAAGTGGATTTTCATCTAACCCAATTCCAAAATCTAGCTAGGTAACAAGCTTATATTAACACAGGAACAACCAGCAAGGGCTTTTCCCCCTTTTTTTTACTTTTTATTCAAGGTAAAATTTTGATAAGATGATTTAAAATGCTTTAGTGCATTATATTGCTATACCCCCTCACACTTTCAAAATATTAATAGCAGTTTCATAACCTGTTTGAAGAACTATTTCTTTGCCAGTCTTTAGAAAAGCCTGATGAAAGGCTGTGTCATCTGATGGGAAGGTGATAGAAGTCAAGTGCAGTGAGGTGAAATGATTGAGATAGAAGATCACAAACCTGTCCAGCTGTAAAAATAGCAACACTTCTCTCATTCTGACCCAGGAATGCAATGCTGCTAGTAGGAAAATTATTCTCCTGTTCAGCCTTTCCTGTGGCAAGGTCAAATATGCAGTACCGAACCCAGTTCCCAGTTTTCAGAACAGCATGCACACCTTCAAAGATACACAAAGGAAAAAAAATTAGTATCTTTTACTGATTGCATCCAGAAAAAAAAATATCTGAACTAAAGCACTTTTAAGGAATCATTAGTATCAGTGGAAACAACTGTTTGTTAGTTTGACAGCAGTTGTTTTCTACTAGGAAGAGAGATGGGTAATAAAGGATCCAACAGGGTAAGTCCTACTTACCTTTTGAATCTACATTCACTGCTAGGATCTCTGTTTTTTCAGGAATACACAACTTTTTAGGTGTCCTTTGAAAACAGTCAGGAACTTTTGGAGTTCCACCAGTTTTTACAACCTGAAAACACATGTAAAATTTTAAAATGCAATTAATTATAACAGTGCTGACATTTCAAAATACTGATTATTTTCTCAGTGTTTCACAAAAACCTACCTGCAGTTCATCTATTCTGAGCAGTCTACAGTCTTGGAGGAGGGAAGAAGGATCAGGATCCGAGTTAGAACTGCTCTGACAGTTTGCATTACTGGAGGTGCCTGGAAATTTTACAGCAACGTAAGCACCATCCACTTTTAGCACCTACAAGCAGAACACATTATACAGTTTTACTGTGTTTTTTTCAAAGCTTTGAAAAGAAACTGTTTAGGTCGATCTGCTTCTAAATAAACCAGACCTTTATCAGGAAAAGAAAAAAGTTTACAATAATCAGCAATAACATTCTACAGCTCTTATTTCCTGAAAATTACTGAAATCTTAAAATCTTGGGATTTCTTAAGGACTTCATGGGCATCCTGAATCAGTTCAAAGGTCCCTCCATTTCAACATCCTACATCCAAGAGGAGCCAACACCAACTGACTAGAGAAGTTACTCCAGCTTCCACCTACTGGAAACATCAGGACAATAGGATAGACCCTTCTCTTATTAATTTATCCAGTCATTTCTGGAAATAAAAGCTATTATTGTGGCAACGAGATCAAAACATTAGCTAATAATTCAACAAAACACATTTACACTGAGCATCTTCTTTCTTTAAGTGGCCATTAGCTCTTCTACTGAAAGAAACAGGAGGTCACTTTTTTTTTTTGCCCCATCTAAGAATTTTTAAAGCTCATGTTGCAGAGTTTTAGGACTCAATCCTCAAGATGATTGTGCATAGTGGAAAAAAGAAGAATTAGCTTATGGGTCTATTACCTGTTCCTTACTCTCAAGGATAAAGCTTTCCACTCAGTCCCTTAGAACTGAAGGATACAGATAAGTTTAACCAGACACACTTCATGCATCTGTGTCTTTCTCTGCCCCCCCAAGAAAACAGAAGTTATTCTGCCCCACACAGCTAGCTACAGCCAGTTCTGAGACTGTACGTCTCTCTGAAGAGGTGCTGCCACAAATATCTAATAAAAACTGCCAAATAGATTTCCTTGATACAAAACCATCTATGCTATCACCAAATAGCAATGCCCTTTTGAGTTTCCAGCTGGGACCATTATTTATTCCTCCTAACATCACACAACACCAAAGGAGGAAAGGAGTATTTTCTTCTATGGCACACCTAGTCAGAGCAAAAGTTTATTACAGAGCAAAAGTTTATTACAGAGAAGGCAAAAAATTACAAGGACTAAACAAACAAATTTTCTAGAGCAATAAATCAAAGAACTTTATAGTCATATAAATGAAGTATGTCATTTCTAATCAAAACATTTCTGTTCTTTGGTTGCCAGAACATGAGATTCACCCAACTGTCCAGCAGACACGTATGTAAAAGACAATCACAACACATTTAACTCTTCATAATCTCCCTGGATTCATGGGAACTATTGCTTAAGTTGACAAAATAATCCTTTGGATAAAACCATAACTGCTTTTCTTTATACTGTGGTTTGACTTAGAAGTACCAGAAATTTGGTTTTTAAGCTTCATCATGTGTTATTCACACCACATTCAGTTTATTACAACCATTGTGTTATGGATAAATAAAAATACAACAAAAGTCACACTTGTCAGAAACATTCTCAAACCTATGACTCTTTTGAACAGTTAGCTCAGCTAAAACAAAAACCTCTTTTTTCCCCTCCCTCCCCAGCAATGGTGGGCCAGTATATTTTAGACAAACCTTGCCAACAGGAACATTCTTAACGTCTTCCACAAAAACAACTTCCCTCAGAGACCACTGCTCTTCATTCACTTTCTCCTCCTCTTTTGGGGCAGGAGTAGATCGTCGTCGCTCTGGGACAAGAAAGTGATGATAAATAAATAGATAGACTTTCAATATCTGAGCAAAGCATCAAAATACAATGTTTAGTAAATACCAAGTGTTTCCCCTGAAAAGATTATCAACGGTAAAATCTAGAACCTCCTGTTAACAAGAATCTGACTTTAAAAGTCAGAGCTACCTAACAGAAAAGCATGGAAGTGGCATGGTATGCTATGAAATTAGCACTGAAGTCAATCCCATAAGAATCTAAAACAATTTTAAGGACAATTAAGCAAAGTACAAGAAATTGTTCTGGCAGGGCTCAGATATTCATGCTGTACGTAAAGGCTGGAACTCTAAAACCCTTCATTCAGCCCTGCTACAGTACTTTATACATCACTCTTACAAAAAGTCTGTTTGTCCACCATATGGATTTGTTTGGGAAACATCTAGAAGAATAACAAATGAGGCAGAAAACAGCTATTTGGGCTAGCACAATTGCAATACAGTTAGATTTGCTGCAAAGACATTTTATCTATATAACAGTAACTGCAGTACACTCAGGATCAAATTTAAATGCATAATTAGGCTAAATTAACAGTAACAAGTTCTTCATCTTCTTTACTGAATGTAAAGTTAATTATTATTATTTAACATATTTAAAGAAGCTAAAGTAAGAACTTCTAAGCTAACTGGAGTTAACATCAGACACTAGTTCAAAATTCAAAGCAAAGTTATTACCAATGAAAAATTACAATTGAAAGACCTGCAAAAGAGAAGTAGTCAGTAGCAAAAGACCCTACTAAAAAACTGATTAGTACTGCAGGTCTGAGCATAGGAGATTCCCAGTCACTGAGGCCATTTGATTCTCTAAATTAATGCTTCTTAAAAGTGCAATATTTGAACAATTAGAAGAAACCAGAGAAGTGAGAAGATTTCTTCAAATGATGACATTGCAATTAATCCTTTATAACTGTATGGGTTTAAGTGGAGAAAAAATGCTTAAGAGGTCAGTTACAGCAATTCTAATGTGTTTTTTTAAAGTTCAACCTCTACTACAAAGCTTCTCTCACTTCTTTTGTATATTAGGAAAGAACATCTAGTTTTAGACATTTTATTTAACAGATGACAAACTACTGCTTCACGCACCGAAGTTCACCTGCAATACAAGCTGGGCAGGAACAGCTTGATCTTAAAAGGAATTTTCCAAAACAAGTTGAACTTCTGGGCTGTAAAGAAACTCACTGCTACATTGAAATTAAACAAACAACATTAACTTCAGACTTCCTCTTCACCACCTCCTGAAAGATACTTTTGATTCTGAGAACGGTTAGGCTTGCTTAGATACACCTTACATTAAGCAGCCATGGCTTAGACTAATACACTGACATTTAAACACTGCCAATTCACTAAGTGCACTACATAAGCCTTCACATATATTACAGTTCAGACTGAATGACCAAAAAGGATTTTGAAAGAAAGAATCTTTGTAGAAGTGCCTTTTATGAAAACCTCCTATCTACACCATACTTTGTGTTACTACAAGCTACACATTACTTACTATAGGGCATTGATGCGCTGCTGGCTATTGAAGATGCATCACTGCAAGTGGAAGCTGGGGATGGTGGAGGACCCATCTCAGTTTTCACTGGTTCCTGTTTGCTTTCAGGTCTAGAATAAAAGATGTTACTTAGAATGAAGAAAGAAAAAGGTGATCTCTTTTCTGTGACAATGGACAATGTCAAGTGTGTCCCAGCCATGCTCTTTTAATATTTTAATTAAATAACTTCATACTTGCAAACAACCATCCTAACTGAAACATTTAGATGGCAAATGTCAACCCAATGATTTATTTTTTTCATACTATGGATGGGCTGAAATCACCCTCTCAATATCGTGAGGAAGGACCCGAAAACAGTCAGTCCCATAACCAAACCACTTTCAGTTATTCAAATACAAAATCTTGGAAACTATATATTCCTTCTGGCTTTCATAGTGGTTTCACACAGGTGAGATGCCTTTCCTGCAGTGAGCATTTCTGCACATTTGGCAGAGTTTACAAAAAACCCCAGAATCTTATAAAAAAGGCAAAAGGTTCAAAACTTAGGAAAGCCTGTTTGTCCTTCTTTTCAATTTTTAATCAATCATCACTTCAAGAGAGTATCAAAGAAATATTCTGTGGGTATGCCTGTTGTGTTCTCAACTCTTACTTTGCCTCAGTAGTTTTGCTAGCTTTCTCCATGTTTTTCAAGCTCTCCGGTGACCGAAGTTGAAATCGACAGCTGTCATTCATGTTCCAAACGGATTCCATTAACACACCCACTTTAGGAATTCCAGCACTGATTGAAAAAGCAACTGCTCCAGCATGATAGAGGGGGTTATTTCTTAAACACACCTACAGACAGAAATATTTATGAGAACCATGCATCATATTGTGGGAAGTCACATGTGCATGTATTTTCTTGGTGACGTAAGTAGGAGTCAAACAAGAAAACTTAAGGAACTAGATGAAGGGGAAAGTCAGTACAAAGTACTAGCGAGGAAAAAAGAGGCTGTTGTGCAATTCACCACAAAAAGCAACAGCTTTAGCAGTGCAACTGTCTAATACACAGTATTTTGATGCTCAGCCACAGAAGGTACAATTCATCCAGTAGTGAAGACTCAACCCAGAGTTGATTAGAATAGCTTGGGATCCAAAAGAAACGTGCTCCCTGGGAAGAAGCTGCCTTGTCGCATACTAGTTCTACACCTCTCTATCAAGTATTAACCTTTCTGGTAAACACTTCAAACCAAAGGTGTAGCCCACTGCATAAATAAATCAAAACCAGACTAATATTGCAGGCTCTTAAATGCCAAGCTTATCATATAGCACTAAAATATGCCACTTGTGACAGTTGCACTTGCCTGGGTTCCAACGGTTATGTTTGGCATAGAGGAGATACCGGCACTAGACTTCGGCTTTTTATTTTTTGCTCTTGCCTTCTCTAGCATTTTCTTCCTTTGGCTGAAAGGAACTACACCCCTGAGGAAAAACATATTATTTAAAAAGAGGCTATGAAAGAAATACTTTGCTTATGACTTTGAACTGTTTATTGCTTCTGCTAAAGGTAGTCATGGTCAAGCATTCAGAACTCCGGGCCACCTTCTCCAAAGTCTCAAAGCACTACAGAAATGACATTTTCTTATTTCTTCACCCCAGCTTTCCCAATTCATCCCAACTGGACAATTTATTAGGATGAGAAAAAGGGAGAGCATGTAAGATATGTCACTGCCAAATGGCTTTCCTTCTAGTCCAAAATGCTGCAAGATCTCTGTCACAAATGGTACACTCCAGTCACAGCTTTCAAGTGGCAGTTTGTCCCCTCTGAACTTGAGGATATCCTTCCCATGACTAGTGATAATTTCCAGAATTGTCAGTCATTGGGAAACAGGATAAGCTGGTTTGGATTTAATTCTAAAAGCCTCACTTTCTCTCTGTGGACATGGCTGAAGGAGTCTAGGCTGTTTTAACAGACTTTAGCTACAAGAGGAGAAAAAGGACACTTGTTTTGTAACTGGATCGAGTTAGTTTAGCTGAAAATAATGCTTCAGAAAATTTTTTCTGCTTTAGCAGAAAATAATGCACAGTTGAGCATATTTATTATTCTGATACTTCATGTTTTAGTCAGTGGGCTAGAAGCTTTTCTTTGAGAATATCCTTCTTGTTAAGTAAAATATGAAAAGCATCAGTCCTGTGCAACACTGGAAACTGAAATCCTATCTAGTGTACTACAGACCATTGTAACTAAGGATGTCAATAATAACAGAAACTTCTGTCTACCTCAATCTGATTGACATAAAATCACCACTCCTGGCATTTAATCAACTTGTCATTTCTGGGAGGAGTTAATAACTAAATGGCTTTAAAAGCTTAAATATAAATGCTAATAATTTTTTAATAAACTGCACTGATTATTCTAAAAGCAGCAAAGATGGCAGGTTTTAATAGCCAAGTACCTCCAATGTTATGGCATATTAGGTTCTATACCAAGAGTAACTACCCTAAGAGAGGTATCATGATATAACAAAAGGGCCAAAGAGCTGTAATTTTGAGATCTAGGACGAGAAGTTAGAGTAAAATACATCTGTGTTTAAATTTACAAGCCTACCTACAACTCTACTTAATTTTTTTCCACAGTTATTAAAACTTAATGAGAAAGTTATTTCATAAAATCTATTTTTAATGCTCTGGTTTCCAACTCATCAACTATTGAACTCATCCATGCCTAAAAGCTACTTGTGATCTGTATTTATATTCTGAAAAAGATCTGAAAGGCATAAAAAAGGTTACTCTCTGATACTGCACAGTACCAGTATGTCTGAATGCTAAAGCATTTATTTATACACACCTCATAAAAGAATAACCTTATTGTCTTAAAGATGTTACAGTTGGATCCAAAAGCTTTAGGCATAAAAAAAAAGGAGCATAAATAAATTTTTAAAGAGGGAACATAAGCTCAGAACTCAGAACAACTGTGGTTCAGTAGCGTTGCAAAGCTTCTCAGAGCCAAGGACACGAGCACATCCACTGGATCTACACTGCTGTAAAAAACCAAAGGATTCACTTACCACCAATACAAGTTGTTCTCTAGTTGAGCACACGTATAAAGAGCACAACAGTGTAAAGAAACAATTCGTTCTCCCTGAAGCTCCGAGTATGTCTGTGCAGTGTGTTCTAACTTAGAAGCTACAGAGCTTAAAGTTTCATCTACCCATGTAGCAACCTAAGGGAAGAACAGAACAGAGAAGGCAGGGGGAAAGAAAAAGGAAAAGAAAGTTGCACCTTTATTGTAATATATATTGGTTTTGAATGGATAAAAAAAAAGCCAAAACAATCAAAAACTAGAACCAAATGACAACAAAAAACATTCCATTTGGAATTTTATCCCCTGACCACCTTTTCTTTCCTCAGAAAAGAGCTTTAGGATTTTTTTTTTTCTTCCAGTTCCAACCCCCCCTCCCCCAAAGTACAAACACACAAAACAAACCAAAAGAAGAAGATTAAAAAAGAAAACAAGCACACAGAGTTGTCATAAAAATACTTCCAAAAGTACTTATACTTTATACTTAACCAAATCAGTTTCATGTTCACTCTTAACTGGGCAGAAAAGCATATTTAGATAACTTACTTTACAGCACTGAAAGCTTCAATGTCTTCATTTTTTTCTAGTAAATATGTACAGAACATTAACTAATGTCTCTATTCTTAAACCAGTGTCAGTTTCTACTGGAACAGCAAAAAGTCAAGTATTTCAGATAAGCAGGTAAAACAGGTATCTTTTCACTGCTGCCAGTGTAAATCTGACTTTTTTTTTTTCTTTTTTTTTTTCCTTTAACCTTTTTGCATTTTTTACAAGACACCAGTTGGGTTTCTGGTTTTATTCTTCATATCTGTAGAGAGGAAACTATGTGGAATGAATGAACAAATTAAGTGCTTTCCAGTACCGACGAAGCTGAAGAATCAATTTCTCTATAATATACTGCAAGTAACTGAAAAAAAAAGAGCTTTGTCAAATTCAGCAACCAGCACACATCTCATACCTTGTTATTTTCAGTGGCAACAGTTGCTCTAATACTATTTGCAGAAAGAAGCACTATCTTTTCATTGGTTAATCCCAAGAACATGGCTCGTGGATGATGTAGTGAAGGATTCTTTGGAAACAAAAAAATATTTTAGATATTCAAAACATATAAATCATTCTAAAGGTAAGCAGTTAAAGATGTACAGTACCTGTGCATTTCTGTAAGGCTCTGATTCACTCCACTTCCATTGGTAGAGTTCTCCTTTACTGCTAACAGCCACGAGCTCAGAATACAGAGCTCCGATGGAAATAAACTTTGTTCCATCCTAAAAATATAGAAATACAAAGTCTGAGACAGCAATATTATAAATAAATATATACATACAAAAAACTGAACTTGCAACTGTTAAGTTTTTGAAATGTCAAAAAAGCAACATCATTCTGTTATTCTATTCCCAAGTATACTCATGAAGATATCTTCCAACTCCCCAAGAAATCAGTTATCAAATTCACTGCCTCGTTAACTAAAGGATTCTTATCTTTCACTTCTAGAGGTAAACAACTGTAAACAAGATTACATGTCACATTAATGCATCACTGTGACCTTGTATGCTGGAAAAGCTTCTAATTATGGGCTATTCCCCACCACCACCCTTTTCTCTTTAACATTTTACCAAAATTCATATGGCATCTTTCTACATTGTTCTACATCTTTCTTATCCCTTTGCTCAACTGCTTCATCCTGGGCCTCACCCAGATCTCACAGGCCTGGTTTACACCCTCTTAGATTTGATATCAAAGTTGTAACAACTACACAACAGTTACAATCTCACTTTTGTCAAATTCCAGTTCCCCCTCGTATTGAAACGAATCTCAAACAACAGACCTGTGAATTTGAAGGATTTCACAAAGTATTTACTACTCTTTACTGAGAAACTTTTGTAAGGCCTGTTCACTTGCTCCTCCCCAGCAAGTGCAGCAATACAACTACCATGTTCTTTCTGAACTTATTTACTCCTAACAACTAAAAGTTTCCTTCCATTTAAGGGAGAACACAGCTTTTTAAAAGTGGAAAACCAACTTCAGTATAAAAATCAAATGCTGTCTTCTACAGCTTCTTTTCATCTGCCAGATCAGTATCTTTAACTGCCTCTCTTAGAATACGATATACCACATTTAAACAATTAAACCATCTGATAGGGAACTGAACACTTGTCAGACCATTAAAAAAAGCCCACTATCCAGGGCATTTATCTGTCCCCTAAATTAAGGGCTTTTTCTTTCAGCTACAGAAATTTACAAGTGGAAACATTTTTCGTTCCATAAATCTGGATTCACAGTGGTTTTTTTACTATTTTCTGTGTTGAGGTGGTTACATTTCAAAAGGTGTGAGCATGTCCTTAAATAATATGGGATTCACTACATCTCTTACCAATAGCTCAAAATGTTTACAAATATTCTGGGAAAGAGGAGAAAGAAGGCAGCAGGAAAGCACAGAACCAATCAAAAGCAATTATCTTTTATACCCTGATAACAGGATCTAGAATTAGTTAAATCATAAGATAGTCTAATTCTCTACCAACACAGCACAGGAGTAGCACAAATGCTAACCTGTGTCATGATTAATACTTGCCATTGTATAAATATTGCATGTTCTGAGAAAGAACTGCCACAAGAACCTACTGCAGTCTAATGAGATGCATCTCTAGTTCATCAGCATAAATGAATCTTCAGAAGTTATCTAGCCTAAGACCTCAAAGTATGAAAAGCAATTAATCTTTTCTGAGACAGTGTGCCATTATGACTTCTAATCTTGCTAATATGTTTTACAACTTCTTGTGAACAGTTTTATATTGCAAGCTCAACACTAGAGACCTGACATTCAAATTTCTCTCTCCCTTCCATCAAAGCACTAGTAGTTGCCATCTAAATGCTGCAGGACCAATTCTACCTACACCTCCACGAGACCATCACAAAGATGTACAAATGACATGACAGGTCTGGTTCTGAAACTGGATTCTTATGTGTCCAGCTATAAATTCTGGCTTCAGACCAGAGAAATTACATACTTGAAGAGGATGCAGATTGCTGACAAAATCCTGGTATCTCAGTAGCTAAACAGATTCTATCTGCTTGAACAAACTGAAGGCTCAGCCTGCACCTAACTACAATGTAGCAGGAAAATTGGCCACACTATAGAGTAGCTCTAATACACATGGCATCATGTTGATACGTGGCAGTGTAGGCTAATAGGACTACAGTCCAACAAGATTTGAGCTATCAGAAGAATTCATTCATTGACTTGAACTCTTGAGCAGTTGATTTTACTTATTTGGTGGAGAAAACTCAGTACCTATGCAACATGTCTCAACACACTTAGACTCAGACTGTGGGGGAAACATGCATTTGGGAACACTATCAGCTTTCCAGAATCTTCATCCATTCCTCTCAGATTTGTACATTACCTCCCATAAATGCAAGTTAATCATCCTCATCGTGGACTACTACAGTTCTGTCTCAAATGCTAAACATCAAAATAATGAAAAATTAAGGACAGATCTTTGCAAACAAGATTGCTTATTTTGTAATGACTCCTCATGTTCTTTACTCTCTCCCTTAGCCTTTTCCATTAACATTTCAAGATTTCCTGTCCAACTTTCAAAATGGAAGGAACATCTGAACTGGCCTCTCAGCTAAATCATCTCCCTCAGGACTCATCTTGAAGAATTTCTGTTGGAAAATACCACCAACAAAACTTCATACTGGGGCTATATCAAGAAAGATGCAGAACAGTTTCTTGCAAGTGTGCAGCTGAAGGACCTGATGAAAACTTTAACCACTTTTAAAGATGAAAGGCCTTTCAAGTAAGACATTTCCATTTAACTGGAAGCTAGGGGTTTACATGAGTGCATATGCAAACAGGTATCTTGGAAGTAATTCAGTGTATTTAAATTGAACAAGCATGCAATTAGATATCACAACAAGATATTTCCATAGAAGATGCACGATAAGTGACTCCAATAATTGTCCTGGGGCAGGATCTGTTTAGTTTGCAAACAATTAAAAAAAAAAAACAACACCAACCACCTAACACAACCAAAAAAAAAACACCCAAACAAAAAACCACAGCCCCACACACCACAACAAAAACCAACCCAAACCAACCCTAATTCCTTAAGTTTCAGGGCCAGAAAGAAGAATGGGGTTAACAAACATGGAAAACATTCCTGCAAACAGAAGTAAGCCTCTAAATTCACCTTCCTCTTCAAGCTCTCTATCTATATTTAGTCTGAAAGGAAAGAAGAAAATGTGACATAACAAAACAGCATCCTAACAGATACTGCAGGCAGACAGAAATGGGAACGCTGGAAAGACACCCCTAGTCCATAAAGTTTGGTCTAACAAAACATAATCCCTTCCATTCCTGGAAAGTTTTTTGATTTGTTTGGTAGGTTTGGGTTTGTTTTGTGTTGTTTGATTTTAAAGTCATTTCCCCAAGCATGTGGGTAATTCATAAAAAAATTTACTATAGAGATAACCAGTTAGAAACATACAGCGGTGTTCCTATTATTCCTGTATCTCATGTGGCAATTACTTCTTGCCTTGAAAATGGAATTAGGGTTACAAAGAAAATCAGCTAATCAAAGGCAAAAGTATTCTGAAGAAGCAACCAATAGTCATTTAAGTTACTGGTCAACTCAAAACACAACTGCAAATAAATGTCAGCTTCCACCACTGTTGCTTAAAAGACCAATCCATTCAAACTTAAAAGTATCTCTGGGAATAATAATGCTAATCAAGAAAATGCTTCCTTGATAAAAGACAGTTTACACTGTTTCACAAGTTTCCTATTGCCTAATAAATGCTTTGAACACCTAAGTTAAAAAAAAAAAAAAAAGGGCAAAAGAAAAAGCCCAAACCTTATGATCTACAGCAGTGCCTTCAAGACATATAGAGAAGAAAGTTTAAACAGAAGCTCACCTATAAGGATTAACCAGTTATTTATAATTTTCCTGAGTGCCTAATAAAGATTATGCCTATATCACATAAATACACTATGTCACATGGGATATTCAAAAAGGAAACACAGTATTTATTTGGAAAAAATAGACAGATGAAATGCACAGCATGCGAACAAAATAGTAAAATAAATTCAGTACCTTATCTGGCCACCACTGCAAATCTTCTCCTAAGGAGACAGGACTTTGAACAGGTGTATTCTTCTTGTCCAGGTTTGGTTCCCCTTCCTTACTTGTAGAGCCTCTTTCATTATCAAATGAGGCTCCATCAAGCCACCTTCGTTCACGCAAACGTAAAACGGACTCACGTTCACGCAACAGCTCAGAGTCTCTCTCTAAGGGAAGAAGGAGAACTGGTATGCAATTGGGTCACACCAGTGGGATAAAAGTAAGCCACTCTCTAGTAAAGACCCTTCAGGACGCAACTAACAGCAGTTAAATCTACTCACAAAGATTAAAAATAAAGTCCTGACATGCAACATTCAATATATTAACCCTTCCAAAGTCTATGTTCTTTAGAATTACTAAACATAAAAGTAAGCTAGAAATAAAGAAGTCTTACAGTTTTGTGTACTGTAAAAAAGTGCTAAACCATCTTCACTTACATTGTAAGAGGCCAAATACATTTAACATTGCAATTTAAAGTTCTATTGGACAATAGGCAGAGTTTCATAGATCGTTTTAGCGATGTAGTAACAACAAAAATCCCTAAGTCTATATAATATAGTCTGTTAGATATCTTTATGCAAACCAAAAAAAGAGTATTTATTAGAGAGTTTCATAACACACAGCCACCCCAAAAAAAAAAACAAACAAAACCAACAAACAGTAATTTGAAAATGTTAAAGAAAGCAAGCATTAAAAAAAGCTCTCATATACACGTTTGATAATCCAACCCCTTTTGTTTAAAGCAACATTCCATAGGACTGGATTTAATAAATTAAAGTGTATCTGGTTTTGAGCAGATCAAGTGAAAACTTTTCAAGAGTCAGACAAGTTTTAAAAAGGATCCTTGTAGGAAAATGTTCCTTACCAAAATGCTTCCCCTCCAATTGGCCTACAAACTGTCTAAAGCCAGTACTCTGCAGTTCGCTCATGCAGATAATTTTTTAAAATCAGGTAATCAAACTAACTTTCCAAGAGTCAGCTATGCATGGAAAAATAAGGATTATAAAATTCATGGTAACGTCTTATATAGAATAACCTTAGGAAAGGAAAAAAAAGGAGGAATTTAGAAGGAGTTATGTCAGATGCTGAATAGTTGTACATGCACATAATGCATTTAATCTATTTAAGTACTTATGCTCACAAAAATCAACTGGAATTACATGTATGATATGACCACATTATTCTATCATAGTTTCCACAAATTATGCCAAGTCTTGGGTCTTTTATTGTTTTGCTGTATCAGACAAACATGACAGCTTGTCTTACAGATATATTCCATTCAGTACTCTCTAGCAAACATCACACTGACCCCTGACTAGTAATTTTGTAACACAAACTTATGTGTTCAGCAATTAATACACTAAAACACGTTCATGAAAGGCAACAAAACTGTACTAAACAAACAGTCACAGCAGAGGTTGGATTAACAGTTTGGAAATACTCTAGGCATTTGCATAACAGCTTCAAAAAGATAGGAAATTGCTGCATGGTCTGTTACAAATTTTTAAGTGTAATATGCTTTAAAATAAATAAGTAAATAAAAGTAAAATGCCTTAACACTGCTCAAGGAGCTTTTTTGCTCAGCTGCCAATAGTTTTCCTTATCCAACTATAAAAATGCTTCCAAAAAAAGTAAAATTTAGATTTCTTCTCCCTCCTTAGTATCTAAAGTTTCTCATCCCATAAAGGTTCCATGACAGAAGTTACAATTAAATTAAGGAAATGTGAAGAACAGTGAACAGAGAGCAACCCAAAAGAAAGGAGAAAGAAAAAAAAAGAATAAAAAAAAAGAATGCTGCATGTCATCAATTGTTACTCATTTTGGAGCCAAATAAAATATTTGTAATGCAATCTATGTATTAGTAGGTACTTACACTACAGTTTAAAATAAACTTAACATGCACAAATTTTAGAACACCTTGCAACACCAATGATCAACAATTAGATTTAAAATACATGACTATCAAGGTTCTTGCAGAACTTACCTGCTAATATTCAGAATTCATTAATAATTTTGATAATGAGTAACAGTCTATTTGTCTGCTCTTTGACAACATATCACAGTCTACTTTCGCATTAAATCACAATCTAAACCACCACTGTGCACTATCACTAGCTTTTTCCACAGCAAACTACTTATTACAAAGAAAAAAGGTGCAAAATTACCTCTGGATGAGCCTAGCCTGGAAAGTGATGAGCGCCGAAAGGATGGATAACCAAAGTAACTAATATCTTCTGAAAACATAGCATCAGCATCAATAATGACACTTGGGTGAGCAGAATGTATGTCAGCATCCAGAAGAGACATAAGATCCTCTATAAGAGGAGACAAGGGTCTTAAGTGAATAATCAGCTACTTAAAACATCAGCTAGAGAGACCATCAACTAAATAAATATCAAAACAAAAAAATCCTATCTATTAATTGAATTTCTGCTCTTCAGATTCACCAGTGCAAACTCATGTGCCTCCTATTCAACCACATTTACAATCAAGCTTGGCAGACTAGTGAACAAAACCAGTTTCCCTACAAGAACTGCTCTCTCACTTATCTAACCACATTACCCAAACAAGACTTGCCCAAAACACATTTTTCTGTAACCCAGAAATTCAAACTTTAACCTGTCACTTGAAAGAACAAAGCACTAGGATAAGACAGATACATACACACACGTGCACACACACTCATGCACGTACTGCAGAACTCCAAAGATGACCTAGAATTAAGGGAGGACAGAATTGATGGTGAAAGCTGGCCTTCATAAAGACATGTCTTTGATGTCAAAGACCGTACGTTCCTCCACGGAACGCTTCTTTCAGAGAATGACATGCTTGTTTAATTCACTGGCTAGTAGCTTGCAGCTCTCAGTACAAAGCTTTAAATGGTAGCTACATTATGAACAACAGTTATCTGGAAAAAGGACCCTTTTTTTTTTTAATACCATGCAGTTAAAAAACAGCAAACAAAAACAAAATGGTGAGCTTCAATACTGTGACTGTCCTAGCTTCTGCGTTAGGAAACTTGAGTTTCTCTAAGTACTGTTCATCGTTGAAGTATAAAACAATTGCCTTCCATTTAGTAAACTCTAAGCTACTATCCACACACAAAAGAGGCTACTGAAAATCCGTGTAATTTACTGAAGTTGACAACTACCACCTTGCTGCTACAGCAATGATAGTCCTACTTCCTTCCCTCATCCCTGTGGCAGGTGCCTCCTTGGGAGGTGGTGTGATTTCTAAATCTACAACTAGTGCATTCACCTGTCTTGAAACAACACTTTTTTTATCCTATCAAGGACAGGCTGAGGGAGCTGGGATTGTTCAGCCTGGAAAAAAGAAGACTCCAGGGGACCTTATAACTGCCTTCCTGAAGGGAACCTACAGGATGGCTGCAGGGGGACTCTCCACAGGAGAGTGGCCAGTGGTAGGATGAGGGGAAATGGTTTTAAGCTGAGGGAAAATAAGTTCAGACTGGATCTTAGGAAAAAGTTC